>JANIWX010000033.1:0-98323 GCA_030705205.1 Huiozyma sinensis
GCCGTAATGTGGCGGGGTGCTCCTATCAATGGTTGTGGTGAAATGGGTGGTGGTAGGGGTTTGGTGATGGCAGCTGCATTGTATGGTAACGGCTGAAACGCGTTAATATAACGAGAAGAACGGTATTGAATTTGACGAGATGGTCTACTGCGGTTTACATAATTATGTGAGGAGGGTGGATGAGGGCAGTTACGCCAGCCGTGGCCTGGCTCCATGCAGCGATGACACTTCATTGGTGGACGGTACCGGCGGTCACGAGAGTCGTTGATTGCATTCACAATAATTTCAGCAAGGTCTCGGTGGTCGTAGCCGGAATTTTGAGGTGTCCCGACCTGGTTTATGGACAGTTGGTTAAAACCAGGGACCGAGAAGGGTTGTTCCGGTTGATGTTGTTGGATTGGCTGAGGTGGTGCCATGGGAAAAACCGTAGTAGCAGGGTCATGTACGTCGTGTAATTGGGCTAAACGGATAGCCTCGGTTAAATCACAGTTGGCTGAGACAGCACGTACCCACATTTTTAATTTGGGGATTAGACCATCGATGTAGAATCTGGTCACAGTTGGGGTGTCGAATATACCACCGGTTTTTTGAACCAATTCATAAAACCGGGTGGTGTAAGTGGTTAATGGTAAATCTCCTTGTTTGAAGGTGTGAAGTTGTTCAGCAGCAGTGTCGACGGAAGTGAACGCATCAAAATGTTGCTCCAATACATCCAGAAGCGCATCTGGATTCAATGCATAATCAAGTTTGTAGGCAACGTTCGGTGGTGGACAAATATGACTAGTGGCGATCATCAATGGAACGCCACCAAGGTGGTTGGTCAGGTACTGAAGTTGGGCTTGTGTTGTAGTTAAGAACCGTTTAGCAAGTAAATACCGGTTCTTTAGCTCTTGGAAGGATACGCCGTTTTTTCCATCGTAAAGTTGGTTGGCGGGCCGTTCTTGGAGGTAACGGTAGTTGGTATCGCTAATTGTTGCTGAAGCATCTTCGTATTCGTATTGTTCCGTCCCCTCGGGGAGGCCTAGGATAGCCATTAGAGTGTATGTGAAAGAGAAGGAGATGTAAGCAATTAATTAAGCTAGATCGCGCTACCAGATGTGATAAAGTACAATCGTGTATAGATAACTCACTGATGGATCTAGTCACTCTATAATTAATGCTTGGTCTCTTTATGAGAGAGAGCCATAATACATACGAGTACATACGTGCATACCGATTTATATACGTGTGAGTGGAACGTCGTCCACTCGTTCATTCGGCGGCCACATACATTAACGCCGAGTAGGGTAATGACCTATTTCTTATTTAGGTCATGATGTAGGTGTTACTACATCACATTTTTTCAGAAATATATGGTTTCGTGGTCTAGTCGGTTATGGCATCTGCTTAACACGCAGAACGTCCCCAGTTCGATCCTGGGCGAAATCATAATTTTTTTCAAATTTTTTTTTTCTTGCCACTAACTATGGTATCCGTTAGGACAATTAAAACTGTAGCCATAGTATACCCTTGAGCTGGCTATCTTCGTTAAGAGCTCCACTGTAAGATTAAAAAGGAACAAATTGTCGCTGATAATAATACCCACCAAAAAAAACGAATTGTGTTTGGTGAGGGGAATGCTCCTACGCGAATACAGTATGCCGCTGCTCTGGAAATGTGAAACAGAGACATGGTATCAATTTTGGATGTTTACCTTTTACCTCAAGTTTCGCATTATCCGGTAATACAATGCTGATACTGTTTCCGGCCCGCCAGCTCGACGGAAAAAGTCGAACAATTGAAAAAAAAAAAAAAGATAACTACGGGTTACTGTAATTCGGATTTAAGAAAAACCAATAGCAATAGAGTGTCGTATGGTGGCTTTGGAAATAACAATAAGTGGGTTCCTGTCATTGTTATCTATCGGTCAATTGCGTGGCTCTAGACTACACAACTGTTGAATTTTCTTGGCCTGCGATAGTCCACACCCATTGGGAAAAAGGTTGGGTGTTAAAGAATTCACATTCTGAAGTATATCGGTGTTAACCCCCACTCCACTAGGCAAACACCTATCTCTTTGGGTTTTTGAGATACTGGAGGGCACTATAGGCAACCTTACCAAATGTTTTTCGCTCGCTCATCCGTCAACAATGCATGGTTACTAAAATCTACGTATCTTTCCTATGTAATACTATATCTGGAACGATATTTGCCTTGGGGGTTTCTCAAGCCCCGACTGCAGGCGACTACACGTCATTGTGTTAGGACTTCTGTAGTTGCCTTTGCTCCAATTTTCTCTTGTGACTCTTCAAATGTCTGAACATGTTGCTCTTCACGTTGAAGGACTTGTTGCAGCCCTCCCAAGGGCATTTGAACGGAGTGTCGCCAGTGTGAATCATGTAGTGTGTCTTCAAAGTAGACGGTCTTGAACAGATCTTACCACAAACAGGACACTGCTTTCTCAGTTTTGTAGCCAGTGTTAGGTTTGATTGGATCTTTGCTGGAGTAGGGATGTTCGGATCGAAGACTGATGGATTCATATTGGGAGTCTGTACGTTGACAGGACTGTATGTGTTTCTGTATGCATTAGGATTAGGCATCATTTGCATTGCTCCGCCCATTCCATTGGGTTGTAGATTCGGACTGTGGTCAGCTGTTGGTCCACACGCAATACTCTGTTGCTGAGGTGGCGCCATTGACAACTGATTTTGAGGATTGCCATTGGGCATCTGTTGCATTGATTGCCCCTGTGGTAAATGTGGACCAGTTGTGTAGACAAACGGAGCTCCGTTAGGAGCGTACTGCATTTGATCCGGATTCGAGTAACTCGTAAATTGCTGTTGCAATATATGGTGCTGCTGCTGCTGCTGCTGTTGTTGTTGTGAGATTACTCTTTGCTGTGCAGACAAATTGGAAGCAGCAGGATCCGTATACACGTAGTAGAACCCTTGCTGCTCTTGTGGTTGCCGTTGTTGTAGCGGGCCTGATGGTTGTTCTCTGGGTAGTAGGCCCATTTGTCCAGGACTTGATAAAGGCGTACCCATTGGTGATGGTATAGAACCCCGTACCATATTGGCATTGTTGCCGTTAAGTGATCTATCACTGTCAGAGTTATTATTCATTGGAGGCATATAATAATTTAGTGGTACAATGTGCGGATATTTTTCCCCGTTGTTGTAGTACGGTTGTTGGTGGGATGCAGTTGTATAAATGTAAGATTGTTGTTGTTGTTGCTGCTGTTGTTGCTGTAATGATTGGTGCATGTCTTGACGAGACCAAGATGGTGCAGCTGACAGTGCAGGCGTGATCATAGGATTCGAACCACCTCCATAAGGATGTGCATTGGTATTAGTATTATAACTAGTCGTTGGCCTGAACGACGTGGAACCGTATGATGCACTAGCAGAAACATTCGGGGAGGACCCATTGAAAGTCTTGGAGTCCGTAGCATTGAGAAGGGTACCGCTACCGATTGAGTGGTTTGTATTTGACGCTACACTGCTGTCTGATTTCCTCCTGCCTGCCTTTGTCTCGATGTTTGTATTCGTCGAGCCATTGTTGATCAACGATGATATTGGGGGTAAGATAATGTGTTCTTTATTACCACCTTTCGTGACCTTGGTCACCTTGTTAATGAATTTTGGACCTGCGGTCTTGGATCTTGGAACTTTATTAGCATTGTCTTTGATGATAGTGAACCGCGATGCTGACGATGTGCTGTTATGTTTACCCATAATTTGATTCAGTGGAAAGGATAGAGACGAAACTGGCGGGACACTCTTTGTCAGATTATTTTGTTGGTGGTATTGGATGACCGTATTCATTTCTTTGGCTCCCTTTCCCTACAAAATAAAATAGTCTATTGAAAGCTATTTTGGTATTAAGATCTGCACTGAGAAGATAGAAAGTACCGATCCTAATAAAGAAAGGTGGGAAGAGAAATCAGCGTGAAGTGGGAGGGAAAAAAAAGGATTAGTTGGTGATGCAAATATTGCACGTCCGCGCAGATACAAACAAACACACACACACACACACACACACACACACACACACACACATATATATATATATACACGCAGAGCGCTGTAGGGAATGACTAGTCAGAAATCTGTGAGATTACGAAATGGAAAGGAAAAAAAAAAAAGAGTAAAAAGGAAAAAGGAAAGCCCTCGACGACAGCAACAACGTACAATGGAGTGAGCTACGAACTGCCACGCTACCGTGTCCCAATCTTGTTCTGCTGCAAAGACAATACCCGGGAGGTAAAAATGCTTTGAAAACTGATCATCCTGTTTTCCTGATACTGGAGAGAATAAGAAAATATGATTAGAGAATGGAAATAGTTGCCCTCGCGTAGGAAACTCCTCTTCCGTCTCTCGCATTTCCGAGCTGTACGGCCGTCTCTGGGAATCTCGGAGGGATACCCGCCTCCCCTTCCCGCAAACAATAGGACACGGAACACAGCTGGAAATTCAACCGCAGCACGAGGGTCCCAAAAAAGAAAACTGCTCAGCGGAATCCCCTCCTGCCCCTATTCTGCACAGAGGACGCCGCAGCAAGGGCGTCCCTACTTTGCTGCCTCCGTCCAGGAAATGATGTTCCAGATTTGAGGGGAACCGGGCGGAAAACGGGCGGAAACTCTGACGAAAACAAACCCAAATCCGTGCCTTTCTTTCTTTACATCACCGTTTCTATCCTTTTTCCGTAAGTAGGGTGGGGTGGGGTGGCGTGAGGTGGGGGTGTGGGCTTGCTTGTCTGTTGCTGCGGCCATGCCGTGGCACCGGGTTTTCACAGAATTTCCTTTTGCTATAGCCGAAAGGAGACATTTCTTGTTTTCTTTCCTTTGTCTCCTGAGGAAGTAGAGAACCGTCTTCTCCCGCTCACCCCCACCCCACGGATTAGATCCTCAATCGGGTAATAATCAGCCGTGCCGCGCTTTCTTTTTTCACTTGCTCCGTCGTTCCTGCTGACAAGCAAACGTAGAGATATGCGGCCCGTAGGGGCAGTTGATTACTGCACTCCTAAACTAGTTGGGAATCTGCATGGTGAGGGCATGCTTTGCATATATAGTTTATTATTATCAAAGGCTTTGTCATCTTTTACTCCGTCGACCGTTGTCACGAAACAAGACAAGCAGCTCAAAAATTGACAGGGTCCGTCCCAGCCCCCCTTTTCTAACTCCATGCAAGAACGCAAGTGTAAAAATAACAACAATTGTTGCATTTCCTCTCGTCCGGTATGGACACGGTTAACTACAATGTAAATATTTCCCTCGTTGTTCAAGAAACAGTGAGGAAGGGAATGTTAACACGGAGAACGGAAAAATACTTAGGGGGAGGGGGGGGGAGGATAGACGTACGTACGTACGTACCAATTGTGCCGCAACTCAAAGCTTAAGCTTTGACTTTCCCGTGCCGCCCCCCCTGCTTGATGCGTTCAACTCTCGGCCTTTAACGGTCAGGCAACCCCGATTCCTCGGAAACGAAACGGACGAGGGACAAAACAAAAACGAAAAGAAAAGAAAAACTGCTCGAGGGAAACTGCCAAAAGGGGAAATGACTTGCCTGGCACCCTCTGCTTAACGAACATTTTTCGTTACTAAGTTTTTACGTAATACGGCTCTCTGCTGGAGTATACTAGTGGCTCAACTCGCTGTGCTCAAGGGGGGAGCAATGCACGGCTCCCCCAATTTCTCGGTAGATCCAATTTTTTTGAGTCAATTTTTGTAAAGGGGACAGCATAGCAGAGAATCAATTCCACTCATATACAGCGTGACGGGTTTACCCCCCCTCCCATTCTGGCTTTCACGAAGTAGTATCTTCCGTTGCAGGCAGATCAGACTGGGAAGAAGGTTTCTGTAAACGAGGATTACTAAAAAAACGGTTCGTAGTGCAGTAACCTAATTTTTTTGGATTTGATTTGCGAATCTCACGGATCACAATCACCCAATTAAGATAGCTCTACGGCTTTCCCTTTCCCCCTGCGGGTACCATATCGTATACACTTCGTACCTTGATACAGTCTCGTAACATCCCCACGTAGGACGACCAATTCCACTACAACATCTCGGGTCCGCTCAGCATAGACTTCTGCAGTGGAAACTGGGAGGAGACGCGTAAAAAAAAACGCCATTTTTTTTTTTTTGGCGAAAAATTATGATCTGTCAAATGGAAGAGGACAGCATGAGTTGAGTAAACCTCATCTTGACCAAATCGTGTTCAATTTTGCTTACCGCTACTGCAAAACGGATACATACAAAAACTTGATCGTGGTAATATGATGACGGGAGAAGGAGGGAAACCGTCAAAGAGTAAAGGGATTTTATCGTTCTTCCAAAACGTCTCTTCGCCTATTTCAAGTAATAAGTTGAAGATCAACAGGGTAAAAACTGCACACCGTCCACATGATACACCGGAAGATAATATCGTTGACTTGGAGGAGAACAGTGACGATTCCCTTGAGGAAATTAAGAAGACAGATACAGCGCAGGAATCCTTACAAGTGAAGGAAGAGCCCGTGGAAGAATTGAGTTCATGCGCCATTGAAGTAGGGGGTGTTGGTGTTAAAGATGGAATACCCTTTAAACGCGAAAGTGTTGACGAAACAGACACTCAGGAAAATGTGGCTGAGGAGAAGCCCGTGGACGAAACAAAGAGAATGAAGGCATTGGGGAAAGAGAAAGATAAAAGGAAACGCGAGGAAGCCAAAAGACTGAAAGCAGAGGAGAAATTGAGAATTAAGCGGGAAGCGGAGGAGCACCAGCTCAAAATTAAGAAAGAGAAGGAGGCAGAAAGAATCAGGTTGAAGCAACAGAGGGAGGAAGAAAGGTTGAAGTTAAAACAGCAAAAGGAGGAGGAAAGACTGAAGTTGAAGAAACAAAGGGAGGAGGAAAAGCTCAAGCTCAAACAGCAGAAGGAGGAGGAAAAACAGAGAAGAGACGCTGAAAAACAAAGAAAGGAAGAGCTAAGGAAGGAGAAAGAGTTGGCTAGGGAAAGGGCCCAGTCTAGAATTGGTAACTTTTTCGAGAAAGTGCAAGACTCTTCTTCGATCAAACACGAAAAATCCGATTACGAGAAATCTTTCCTCCCATTTTTCGCTAGGTACCATGTAAGACTGCCCACATGCGCTGCCACACCGACATTAAATGCACACGAACTGGATCGCCTTTTATATCCGAAAACTGATCAGAATGATGACCACCAACTCATGGAATGGCTGAAATCAAAGCGTACAGAAAGAGGTCACCCGATCAAATACAAAGCTGTCTCCTTGCTTCAACAAATGACCTCCAAGGAAAAAACCGATGAGGAACTACAACAGCTGTTGAACTTAATCCCTCAGAAATTCATCAAGTTCTACGAGAATGTTCGCCCCCCATTCGTCGGGACTTACTCAAAGGACGTGGTTTTACCCGTAAACAACCCATGCAGTACAGAGAATACAGGTTACAACTACGATTACGATACTGACTTGGAATGGGTCAATGAAGAGGCTGAAGATGGCGACTCAGCAGATGTGGAGAATTTGGAAAGTGGAGAAGACGATGACGACGAAGACGAGGAAGACGAAGACGGAAGTGAAAACGAGTTCGATGGGTTTTTGGACCAAGAAGATACGTCTGGCCAGAGTTCGAAAAAGAAGTTTATTGGGCCGCTGATACCAACGGTTCATCTGCTTTCGCAAAGAGATGAACTGCACGAGGAGGCAGATAGGGGCTATTTTGATGATGTTGCGGTCCAATATCTCATAGCAACCGTGCCGTTTCCTATAAACCCATTGCAGAGCGTCAGTCGAACTTCTCAGCCTGCCAATAGTTGCACAAAGAGGGCGTTGGAGGAAGGTGATGGTCTGCCACTTGGAGAGGCAAGTAACCTCGCAGAAGCAAAGAAACCGAAAAGCTTGATATCTGCACATGCGGACCTCCTTATGCTGTTCAATGAAGTCAATGAGAGCACTTTTTCATTGAGTACAGTCACAGAGATTGCACAGAAACGTTTGCCTAGCTACAGCAAGCAGACGATAAAAAACACGGTGAAGGAGTACGCCATTCGATCTAACAGTAAGAGCGATGGAGACAGGAAATGGCAGATCAAAGATATGGCCCATTGGGAACAATTGAAGCAAGTAAATGGAGTTTAGCATGCATCTAGTGAGCGAACTACTACGTCTGGAGGGTTATGCTTCTAAACACCGCCCTATATACACTTCGTAGCGGTCATTAATGCTTTCCCGAATAGGAAACAAAATTGGACAACGAAATCTCGAAAAGTTGAAAATATTTCCAGAAGAAAGAAACTCGATCAAAAGCATCATTTAATGGTGGGACAGCAGCGACTACGAACAGTTCTGTTACCTGAGTCGTCGGATTTCGGACACTAATTCTACAATGTCTGACCAGCCAGAGTCGTCCCCTAACAATGCGAACAACAACAATGCTGTGAGCTCGTCGCCCGCTCCTGCGGCAGGGTCGGATTCCGCTCAACCTCAACCCTCTTCACCTGCACTGTTTTACGCCTCTTCGTCATCCCAGCGTGACACCTACGAACAAGACAGCGCTAATAGAAATAGCAGACAACAAGTGAACTCATCTTTCAATAATGATGGCATGTCTCCTTTCAATTACCCTTCTTCGCAATCCCATACCGGTCAAACACCTAGCTCGCAGAGGAGGAACCATAGCGCTAGAACCCCACTCGGGCCTTCTCTCGGCCTACCAGGAAGTGCAACAAGACATTCTGATATTCGAAGTGACTCGTCCTTGCTCCAACACGGCTCTTCATCAAGGGCTAGAATGAGAAGAAATGACGTGCAACCCTCTGACTTATCCTCGCCAAGAAGATTTTATTCAGGGCTGGCAAGATCTGGCGACAATGCATACTCTTCGTCTTCAGACGCTCCTTCAGAATCGACAGAACCAATGAGAATTATTTGGGGTACTAACATCAGCATCCAAGAGTGTGCCACCAATTTTCGCAATTTTTTGATGTCCTTCAAGTATGGTTACCGTAAGAAACTTGATGAAAGGGAACAATTCATCAATCAAACGACAGACGAAGAACTGTACTACGTTAATATGTTAAATGAAATGCGAGATCTTGGTGCCACTAATCTGAATTTGGATGCGCGAAACCTTTTGGCGTTCAAGCAGACAGAAGACCTATACCACCAGCTTTTGAACTACCCACAAGAAGTTATTTCGATTATGGATCAAACGATCAAAGACTGTATGGTCTCACTTGTTGTTGACAATCAACTGGACCATAATTTGGATGAAATCGAAACCAAATTTTATAAAGTTAGACCCTACAACGTGGGAACTCAAAAGGGTATGCGTGAGTTGAATCCTAACGATATCGATAAGTTGATTAGTTTAAAGGGTTTGGTTCTGAGGTCCACCCCTGTTATACCGGACATGAAAGTTGCGTTTTTCAAGTGCAATGTTTGTGACCATACGGTTGCTGTAGAGATCGATAGAGGTGTCATCCAAGAGCCATCCCGGTGTGAACGTGTCGACTGTAACGAATCCAACTCTATGTCATTAATCCATAACAGGTGCTCTTTTGCCGACAAACAGGTCATCAAGTTACAGGAGACACCTGACACAGTCCCAGACGGTCAAACACCACATTCTGTCTCTTTGTGTGTTTACGACGAGTTGGTCGATTCTTGTCGTGCTGGTGACAGAATTGAGGTCACAGGTACCTTCAGGTCTATCCCAATCAGAGCGAACTCCAGACAAAGAGTGCTGAAGTCTTTATACAAGACATACGTTGACGTAGTGCATGTGAAAAAGGTATCTGACAAAAGACTAGATGTTGACACATCGACTGTGGAACAGGAGCTTCTTCAAAACAAAATGAATAACAACGAGATCGAGGAGACGAGACAGGTTTCGGATCAAGACATTGCCAAGATCCGCAACGTTGCCGCAAGGGAGGACTGTTACGATTTACTGTCGAGATCTATTGCCCCCAGTATCTTCGAATTGGACGACGTGAAGAAAGGTATCTTACTGCAGCTATTTGGGGGTGCCAACAAAACCTTCAAAAAGGGAGGGAGGTACAGGGGTGATGTCAACATTCTTCTGTGTGGTGACCCGTCGACATCGAAGTCGCAGATTTTGCAGTATGTCCACAAGATTGCCCCCCGTGGTGTATACACCTCCGGTAAGGGTTCGTCAGCGGTCGGTTTGACTGCTTACGTCACGAGAGATGTGGATACGAAACAGCTGGTCCTGGAGAGTGGTGCCTTAGTACTGTCTGACGGTGGTATATGTTGTATTGATGAATTTGACAAGATGAGTGATTCTACTAGGTCTGTGTTGCACGAGGTGATGGAGCAGCAAACAATCTCTATTGCGAAAGCTGGTATCATCACCACTTTGAATGCGAGAGCGTCTATCCTGGCCAGTGCTAACCCGATTGGGTCACGTTACAATCCACACTTACCAGTGACAGAAAACATCGACTTACCACCACCTTTGCTTTCCAGGTTTGATCTTGTGTACCTAATCTTGGATAAAGTGGATGAAACCACTGACAGAGAGTTGGCAAAACATTTGACGAGTATGTACTTGGAGGACAGACCTACGCACGTTTCGACAGATGATATATTGCCCATAGAGTTTTTGACGATGTACATCAACTACGCGAAGGAGAACATACATCCCGTGATTAACGATGCAGCGAAGAAGGAGCTGGTGAGAGCTTACGTCGGGATGAGAAAAATGGGTGACGATTCGCGGTCCGACGAGAAGAGGATCACCGCCACGACAAGACAGCTGGAAAGTATGATCCGTTTGGCTGAGGCGCACGCGAAGATGCGTCTCTCTGAGACTGTCGATCTGGTGGACGTACAAGAGGCTGTGAGACTGATCAGAACTGCGATTAAGGATTACGCTACGGACCCAAAGACCGGTAAGATTGATATGAACCTGGTACAGACTGGGAAGTCAGTGGTCCAGCGTAAGCTGCAAGAGGACCTCACGAGAGAGGTCGTGAGAGTGTTGACGGAGCACACGTCGGACTCGATGAGTTTCAGCGAGCTGATGCGGCAGATCAACGAACACGCGCAAGATAAAGTCGACTCCGGGGACATCTCGGAGGCACTCTCCAGACTGCAGCAGGAGGACAAAGTCATTGTCCTCGGCGAGGGTGTGCGGAGGTCTGTTCGTCTCAACAACCGTGTCATATAGGCGACCCTGTACTGCGTGTACCACTACACCATACATGTATTAGTAAATAAACTCTTTGAATTTTCATTGGCTGAGCGCTGAAGTGATATTTTTTGGAAGAGCGGGAAAATACTGAATATTGAATAAAAAGGCGGCAGGAGTCTCTACAGTTTAGCTCCCCCCTCACGTCTGTAGGTTGAGCGATACTTGCTGGACGGTATAAGACAGAGAGTTCAGGTGTGTTACGATGCTTGGAAGACTACAGAGTAATGGGAGTGCGCTGGTTGGCAGAGTTGTTAATATAACGACGAAAGCTGTCAACGTTTCGTTGTACTACGGGAAGGTAGGAGCGGAGTTATCGAAGCAGGTGTATTTGAAGGAGAAGTTGCAGCCGCCGAGTTGGGCCGACTTCCAGAGTGTATATTTGAAGCTGTACCAGAGCTCGTTGCGGCTAGCGAACAGCCCCAAGGCGGCGATCGAGTGTCTATCGCAGATCCCAAAGAACGATTTGATAAAGTATGGATCCATTGGTGTCCAGTTGGTTGGGTTCTACTCCGTCGGGGAGGTCATTGGCAGGAGGAAGTTAGTTGGGTACAGAACGTACACTGAGCCAGCTGCAAAGGCGGAGCATTGAGAGACTCCTCCTCCCCCCTCCCCATCCTAATCGCAAATGCATGTACGTACGTGTGATTTCTGGAGGTGTGTATACAGTATTATTTATATTGGCAAATATTCTTCTCTGTGAAGCAATCAGACACTCAGTTGTTTTATCCTTTGATGCAGTTCTGCGATTCTTTGAGCGGTATCCATGAACAGGCTGAACTCTTCGATGACGGTGGATACAATTGCGTTGAGCCCAGTCTTCAGTACAAACACGTCGTTTGCACGGTCCTGGTCCCTCTTCCCCGTGGGGGCCACGGTTGCCGCAGTCCCTGTAGTTGCCCCAGCAGTGTTTGTTGTGGTTATTTTACCCGAGTTGCCCGATGTTGTCCCACTACCGAACACATCGCTGTTTATGCCGTTCATTGCGCTTTCGATATCTGCAAGCACCGTTGCGAAGTCGTCGAGTTTGCTCTTGAACATCTGGATCTTAGCCTGGAAGAACTTGTCCAGTTCCATCGCTGATATCTTGCTCCCCGGTGTGAGCAACTGTTGCAAGATGAGCGAGAAAGTCTGCGAATTTGCGGTATTCTCGTCCGTGAGTTGCTTAATCGCGGATATTTTCTTGAGGTCGTTCGAGAGGGACTGGTTCGTCATGGACTGACTCTTCATTAGGTACGAGATGTCCCTCGGAATGGACGCGATCAACTCCAGGTGTTCCTGTGTGTCTGCGCGGAGATGTTGCGATATCTGCACCTGTTTCTGTATGTACTGATCCAGTTGCTCGACCTCCTGGCGTAACTGCGGTGGTAAGTCAATTATCCTTGTCATTGGGGTGACGGGCAACTGAGATATTTGTGAGAAGGAGGACTGTTGTTGTTGCTGCGGTACATTGAGTTGCTGTAACCCACTGTACAAACTCTGCGTATTGTTGTTTGTCTGCGGGTTCGGCTGCATGTTGCCGAAAAGAGAGGACGTTGGCCCACCGGCCGCTGGTTTACTCCCAAACAACCCCCCTGTAGTACCAGCACTAGCACCAGCACCACCGAACAGACCACCAGTGGCAGCAGGCTTAGTTGCAGTGTTTCCAAAGGAAAACCCAGACGACGGCGCACTGCCCGTGCCCACACCTGTCCCTGCACCACTGACACTGCTACTTGCTGGTTTCCCAAAATTGAACATCCCTAGACACTGCTGGGCTCTTCACAAAGACAAAATCAGCACCAACGACTGCACCAGTTCTGAAACTATTAGCACTTCTCTGTTCTTCTCAACTGTGCGATTTGATCTTTTGCAGATGCCCGGCAGATATCTTGAAAAAAAATAAAAAATAAAAAATGGGGTCACATGATACGCACGTGACTGGGTGTCTGGGTGGTAAACACGTGACTGCTACATTTGGTGCGGCATTGAAATTGCGGAAATTCCGCCCGCAGCAAATTCCGCAAGAAAACCGCAGCGATCACGTGGATGCGGGATATGGCGGGTGGTGAGATAGTATATATGTTCGTGGGCAATAGTATTGACTACACACTTAAATCTCACCCTGTCTGTTAAAGAAATTCAAGATCTAGGGTTGAAGGAACTTCTGGACCGCAGTTTGTAAGATGTTTATTTCAAGTATAAAGTAGAAACTACTGATAGCCATAATGTACGATTGACAGTACTGCTGTAAGGAGATACTCTTTGCGTTGGTGATATCAACAGAGTATGCCTGCTGTGACTACGCCCGTGGTAATAGTGCCGCTTGTGGGCAGCTCCTGTGCAAGAAAGCCAATGCAGACCTGGGTGCTGAAAAACCCAGGTCTGAGAAAAAACACCCAGACACCCAAACACGTGACTTTGGTGTGTCTGGGTGTGTGCACATTCGGGTAACGCCACACTCCACGTGACCTTTTCTTCCAAGGAAATGTGAAAAAAAAAGAGTGAAAAATCATAAAGTCGTTCTTGACATACGACTGCGGCTTGTTGGCGTTGGTGCGTGTGTGTCGTCTATTAAGAGAACAGAGTGCAAGAGAGCAAGTGACCCTTTTAGCCCGAATACGCAATTGAAGAAAGATGGGTATTCCGAAGTTTTTCAGGTACATCTCTGAGAGATGGCCGATGATATCCCAGCTGATTGAGGGCTCTCAGATCCCGGAGTTCGACAACTTGTACCTAGACATGAACTCCATTCTTCATACGTGCACGCACGGTAATGATGACGACGTGACGAAACGGATGACTGAGGAAGAGGTCTTCGCGAAGATATTCTCGTACATTGACCATCTGTTCCTCACCATCAAGCCTCAGAAGGTCTTCTACATGGCAATTGACGGTGTGGCACCGCGTGCTAAGATGAACCAACAGCGGTCCCGTCGGTTTAGAACGGCAATGGACGCTGAGAATATGCTCAAGAAGGCTCTGCAGAGGGGGGAGGAGATCCCCAGTGGGGAACCCTTCGACTCGAACTCGATTACCCCGGGGACAGAGTTTATGGCCAAATTGACGAAGAACTTAAAGTACTTCATCCACGATAAGATCTCGAACGACTCCAATTGGTCAGGGGACGTGGAGATTATCTTCTCTGGGCACGAGGTGCCAGGGGAGGGGGAGCACAAGATTATGAGCTTCATTAGGAACCTGAGGTCGCAGGACGGGTTCGACAACAACACGAGACACTGCATCTACGGGCTCGACGCAGATCTGATCATGTTGTCGCTCTCCGCACACGCACCACATTTTGCGTTACTCAGGGAGGAAGTCGTGTTTGGGGGCAGGAGAGGGCAGAGGCCGAAGGCGCTCGAGGAACAGAATTTCTTCCTCTTGCACATCTCGTTGCTGAGAGAGTACATGGGGCTCGAGTTCCAAGAGATCGCGGACGAATTGAAGTTTACGTATGACTTCGAAAGGATCCTCGACGACTTCATCCTCGTCATGTTCGTCATCGGTAACGATTTCTTGCCCAACTTGCCCGATCTCCACTTAAACAAGGGGGCGTTCCCCGTTCTTCTGCAGACGTTCAAGGAGGCACTGCTACATCTGGACGGGTACATAAACGAAAACGGGCAGATAAACTTGCACAGACTGAAAGTTTGGCTTGACTACCTTTCGCAATTCGAACTGATGAACTTCGAAAAGAAGGATATTGACGTGGACTGGTTCAACCAGCAATTGGAGAACATTTCGCTAGAGGGGGAACGGAAACGTGCGCTTATGGGGAAGAAACTACTGCTCAAACAGCAGAAGAAACTCGTAGGGCTCATCAAACCGTGGATCATCAAAGTAGCGAACGAACGGTACCCGCCAAACATCGAGGACGAAAAAGTACCCACGTTACATTTGCCCACGGACAAAAACGAGCTGATTTTGAGCGACTTGTCGTTCTTGAAGGAACTTGCGCACGATCTGGGACTGTTCATCGTGCATTCCAAATCTAAGGACGACTACTCGCTGAAATTGGATATTGACGGCATCAACCCGCATGAGACGGAGGATGAACATGAAGAGAGGGTCAAGTCACTGAGGAGGACCGTGAAACGGTACGAGCAGGCTGTGCTCGTCGACGACGAGGAAGAGCTTGAAAGGGAACGTGAGATGTACAACAAAAGGTTCGACAAATGGAAAAACCAATACTACAAGGAAAAATTTGGGTATGGTCCCCAGGATGACGACAAGATCGTGGACCTGGCCAAGAACTATGTTGAGGGTTTGCAATGGGTGCTGTACTACTACTACAGAGGGTGCCCTTCGTGGGGGTGGTACTACCAGCACCACTACGCCCCACGTATCTCAGACCTCGCTAGAGGACTTGACCAGATCATCAAGTTTGATCTGGGGCGGCCCTTCACGCCGTTCGAACAACTGATGGCCGTTCTCCCAGAAAGATCGAAGAACCTGATCCCAGCAGCACTGAGACCGCTAATGTACGACCCTAACTCGCCCATCATTGACTTCTATCCTGCCTCTGTTAAATTGGATATGAACGGGAAGACTGCCGATTGGGAGGCGGTTGTATTACTATCTTTTGTCGATGAACATAGACTCGTTGAGGCAATGAAGCCATACTTGGCCAAACTGACTCCTGAAGAACGGGAGAGAAACTCGTTTGGTGTGGATCTGAGATTCGCGTTTAATCCACAGACGGACAACGTGTATAAGAGCCCCCTAAGCGGGATCTTCGCGGACATCGAACACAACCACTGTATCGAGAGACCGCACGAGCTGAAACAGCTTGCTGACTCCGAAATCAAGTACGGGTTACTCCCCGATGCCAAGATGGGGACGGAGTTGCTTGCTGGATTCCCTACTTTGAAGACTTTGCCCTTCAAGGATGAGTTGGAGTACAACGAGAGTCATGTGTTTCAACAACCTTCCAGGCAGCAGTCCGTGTGTCTGAAGATGGAGGACATTTACAAGGAAAATAACTTGACTGCCGAGGAAATCGCAAAGAGATACCTCAATAAGGTGGTGTATACCAGGTGGCCATTTTTGAGAGAATCGAGACTGGTCTCCATTTGTGATTCAAGTACGGTGTTCGAATTCAAAGAAACGGGCAAGCAAAACGAAAAGAGAATTGGCAGAATTGTTGAACGGAAGGCCGATATCCACGAGCAGAAGAAGTACTCCTCTTTGAAAAAGTCACTGATGAGGGATTATGCTAAACGCAAAGCTGTCATTTTGGACAACATCAGGGTCATCATCGAAGTACAACCCGTGACAGGTCTAGTGAGAAACTCAGAGGGTGCGTACGTGAAAACGTTTTCTTCCAACACGGAATTCTTCCCACTGCAGCTCATGGTTGAGTCCATCTCCAATGTCGATATCCGGTACAAGGAGAGAGAGGCGTTGCCGATCACGGAAGAGTTTCCAGAGGGATCCCGTGCGATCTTTTTGGGAGACTATGCCTATGGTGGTGAAACTACCATCAACGGATACAGCAGCGAGAAGAAGCTGAAAATTACTGTTAAAAAGAGACTGGTCAAGGCAGAACCGACAATCGGGAGAGAAATGGTAGAGCATGATAGGAAAGTGGTTCAGTATTACCCGTCCTTCGCTGTTGCCAAGCAGCTGGGGTTGAACAGGCTGTTCTTGTCCCGCATCACCTCCAGGTTCCTCGTTAATGACGGCACCGGTAAACGTGTGAATGTCGGTATACCAGTGAAATTTGACGCCAAGAACGAAAAGGTGCTAGGCTACGCGAGGAAAAATCCAAAAGGCTGGGAATACTCTAACCTGCTTGTTCATCTGCTAAGAGAATACAAACATAGATTCCCTGACTTTTACCAAGCGCTGCAAAACATCTCGGGGAACGATATCCCAAATATTAAAAAGATTCTGCCAAAGTTGGAGCCAAAGCAGGCCATGGAAAGGTTGGACGAGATCAAAAAGTGGAACAAGTTTGTCACAGAGAATTTCGTTATCGTATCGCTAGAGAGTGATTCTTTAACAAAGGGTTCCATCGTGGCCGTTGAAAAATTCGTGCTACAGCACTCGTCCGAGCTTGCGCAGTTCGAGATGAAGAATTTAGCTAAGGTCCCTCGGGAAGCGATCTTGAACCCAAGAGTATCCTTGGGTTTACTCCGCTCCCAAAGATTCAGACTGGGTGACCGTGTTATCTATGTTCAAGATTCCGGTAAGGTGCCATTGTTCTCGAAGGGGACTGTCGTTGGTTACACTACCCTGGGGCTGAATTTGTCCGTTCAAATTCTCTTCGACCACGAATTGGTAGCTGGTAACACTTTTGGCGGAAGGTTGACCACCAAGAGGGGTATTGGTCTGGACTCTTCTTTGCTATTAAACATAACGGATCGTCAATTTGTTTACCATTCAAAGGCTTCCAAAAAGGTACAGACTCAGAACCCTAAGCAGAACTCTGCTACCGCCTCGTTGAAAAAGAAGGCAAATTTGGGCCAGAAAAACAAGGAAGCGGCCGAGAAGGCAGAAAAGAGCAAAGAGGCGGCACACGAATTGTTGAACTTGATTCAAAACCCACAAGATGAACGCGATCTTCCAGAGGACAGGGAAAATACCTCAAGTAAAGCAAAGCAAGAAAAGGGGAACTCTGCTAACCACAAGAAGAAACCGCATCCCAAAGTAACTTTGCTGAAAAAGAAGGACGAGTCGTCCAAGTTAAATGGCAACGAGGAAATCTCGCCACCAAACAAAAACATTGCCAACTCTGTCTTCAGTGCCGTGTTAAACCAATACGGCCAAGGAAATGCTATGCATCCGGCACCCATGCCGAATGGGGTTGTGGGCGGTGAGATGGCCGTTCCAGGGATGCTAGGTCCTCATCAGATAGGATACCAGACGCTTGATCCAAATGGCTTACCGTACCATAATATACAACCTCATCCACAGATGATGGCCGGTCCTCCTCAACAGCCCTATCCACCCCACCCACATCACAGTCACCATCAGGGGTCGACCCATCTAAACAGTGCCCATCCACATTTGGTTTACCCACAGCATGCTGTACAGACCCCAGGTTTCTTACCGATGGATCCAAATGGTCATGCACATGAAGGCGTCCAAGAATCAGAAACTACTAAGCACTGAAAAGCTCGCGAAGATTGGTAACTATGTTTACCGTTTGTTTCCTTTCTTGTCTCCTACAGCAACATTTGACTTGATGCGTTAAGTTTATATACACCTATATGTATACATGAAGCTCAATATACGCTTGTATAAACCAAATGCAACGATATGTGACACTATATAAGATGTTTCGTTACTATCTTTAGAAATCGTCTTCCTGAGTTAGTCTCTCTGCCTTCTTTTGGTTGAGTTCATTGCTTTTAGCAAACCATTTACTCTCAAACCCATTAGACCTATCGACGCCGTCCCATCTTGCACCGGACGGAATCCCAAATCTGTTTTCAAACGATATACCGTTGAATAATTTTCTACCAAGTAAAGATTGCCTTGATGACACACCATTCCCTCTATTGTTGTGTTGGGATAATGGATCATCTGAAAAGATAGCGGCGCTCTTTTTGACACTTGCGTTTCGTTTCGTGCCATTGGCAGCCATTAACGCCTGCACCTCCCCTCTGTTCACTTCTTTGATTCTTCGTATTTTTATCTGTTCTCTCAGATCCTCGTCCTGTCGGCGGTTATTAATTTGTTCAATCGTCAGTTTGTGACCCTTAGAGTCCCTATGGATGGTTTCATGTCTTTTTTCAACAGGTGGGCTATCAGCTGGTTCCTCGAGTGTATCTGTATTTACATCTTTGGCAGTGTTGGAAAGCGTTATTATCTCGTTAGTGATCACATCTTTCCATAATGCACCCCCAGACTGATTACTTGGTCCACTCCCATGCTGTTTATGCGTGCTGCCGTGTGTACCAGCTAGTTGGATTGAATTATCGGTTATGTTCAAATTCCTCCTTTCCGTGCCTCTCTTCCCTGTACCTTCTCCGGAATGCTTCGGCTTCTTCACCTTCTTCGCCTTATCATTGGATTTGGAAGATCCGTACGTACTTGCCAAATACCCATGTAGTGACATACGTGCTTGCTGGAACGCTTCAGCGTCGTCTGCATGGTTCTGACGTTAAGAAATAATAGCAAATATATACTTATATGTTATATAGTGCCCCACGCAAATGTAATTAAACGCTTCAAACGTTCTTCAGAATGAAAACAACCACCCGCTATGCAATTACGCTCTGGGTTTGCTGGATTAATAGCACTTGATTTGAAGGGGTTGATAGACGTTCAACACGATGTTACGCGCTTGCTGGAGGTACAGATTCAGAAACTTGGGCTTGCAGGTTTCAAGAGTGAGATGGGGAACAACACCCCTGTAACTTTGAAGTTGGAAGAAAAGCACGAAAGGCCAGACTTTAGAAGTGAAGAGGTTAAGCTAGAAGATGATGAGGGGACCGAGGACTCCTTTAATGATAGCGAAGAGTTTATTCTGACGCAGTATGAAGAGAAATCCACAATACCCGCCAATAATACCGTTGAATTAGGCAACGCGTTTAGCTCACCTCTCAAAGATTCCATGGAGCCTCAATCAAAAAATATGAGTCTTTCACAGAGCACTGACATATATGTGGATCCTGTTGTCGAAGCTAACAGTGCCATTGCAGGGAAACCAGAAGTGAAAGAGAAAATCGATTTCTGTAGTAATCCTTTGACAGGGAAGCCTTGGATTTTGGAGGATTTCAAACCCAATCATGATATTGCAAGCGTTAAACGCGGCAGGAGGAAACTTCAACAGTTTTACGCCAAAGTAGGTAAACCAGACAATCATCTCCCCACTACAGTCATAGATGATGATGAAAATAGCATTGGTGATGATGGAGAATTCGCATTTGACAACTTGCGCACCAGGTCCAGATCGCCGCCAGGGTTTGGAAGAATGGATTTTCCCTCAACACAAGAAAGAAATACGGACAAGGTAAAGTCCCAACGCATCATCTACAGGAAAACTCTCCATAGGTTCTTACAAGCAGTAAACAACAGGATTCCCCCACAAGAGCGAGAGTATATATTTAAGAAGGACAAACTGAATGAGTTGGTTAACGAAGAGGGATGCCAGTGGGATGCAAATCATTTGAAGGTGTTTGCAAGGAAATGACCGCAGAAGCTTCTCCCATAGTGCAATTAATTTATAATATGTTGAAAATAAAATGTGCAGAAATTCCAAGGTCAAATTATCGAAGTATTTCGATGGCCCATAGAAAAGAATGAAGCTATACGTAATATGACATCGCCACAGCCACCTTCATTGCCTGGACTATACTATGATCCATCGAAAAAAAGGTATTTTCCCGCAACTCGCGAAGTACAAAGTCAGCTGAAGAGAGCTAAGCGACAGGAAGACTGGAAAGAAGAACTTCTAGACCATGAAAACGTCCGGCTGAGAAATTACGAAAGCGGTATATTGGAATACTGCGATGTGTTCAACAGGGCAATTGACAAACGGGTACTTAAGAAAGTGGATCTTGCTTCGCTGGCCCTCACGAACAGTGCATTGGAGAGACGACAATGGGCTTCAGACAGGTCAATGAATGTCGATGCGGTAACTGAAAACTGCCTTTCCAACTCAGATGTTTTCCTCCGTGATACAGATATTGCAGTTCATAACTTTGTATTGTTGAAGGGATACATGATCGACGCTTTAGGGAGCATCTATGATTACGCACTAGAGAACGGCCATCGTATCAAATCAACTGATTTAAAGTCTCCAATAACGGCGTACTCCAAAAAGTTTTTGGAGAAAGACGAACACTCGTTTGCAGATATTATATGCCGTCAGTTTTCTGTTTCGAATCATCACATATTTGGGTTTATAGCTTTTAAGGATACTTCTTTCGGAGTTGAAAGAAACTACTTTTACAAGTACAGTATTGCCTCCAAAAAATACGATACAATCATTAACGTCGGGACAAAAACTGAAAGTGTTTCATGCGCTGCTTTCTTAAAACGATACCTTATATTCGCAGCCAGAAACAAACTATACACATCGCTTTGGGCGAAGAAACAATTTTCAGTGAAAGCAATTTCGACTGATGCAAGGGGAAATAAGCCTTCTTCCGATATTTTAGCAATGGCGGTATCTGAGGCTGAAGAAAACCTGTATTTGGGCATGCGCGATGGGAAACTCTTTCACATTCGTATAAGTGGACATAAACTGCTCATGACCGAAAAGACTGAGTTAAAAATGCGTCCTTCCGTAACGCTCAAATCTATTGTTTCTCTATCTGTGCTGGGAAGCGACATGCTATTGGTTTCTGCTTTAGCCAAAAACCAAGAGTTCCAGGGATTATTTCTTTTAACAGGTTGCAAACGGACAACATTTGAAGAGGTGCAACAGTTAAAAACGAAGTTCCTCAATATCACCAAGGATACCGAAATTTGCGCTACATCCCCTTGCGGAAACTTTATATGCTACGGCAAGAAGGGCGACGTAAGTTCAGATGATGCCAGCATTGGCAAAACTGCGAACTTTGAGGTCTTTGCATTATACGAGACAACGACTAATACCAATAATAAAGAACCGATTACCGTGCGTTATCCATTTGCAACTATGAATGACTTTCTTGCCGGTAAGTTTGATTTAAAGCACTATAAATTATCGAAGGTACAATTTATAAGAGACCTGACTACGGATGACTTGGAGGTAAAAACTGGGACCCCGATCTCAGCTTATTTACCCACAATCCCCTCAAACCGGACATTTCTATCCCAATTTCCTAAAGAAACGAATCATTACGATATTCGTTCGACTTCATTCAAAGTACCTAGATACCAAGCCCGAATATCGATGATGTTCGAGTGTAACAACAATATGTCCTTAGAACCAATTGTAATATCTGTTGACGTAGTATGACGCGCATATACTTATATAGAGGGCAACCTCGGTTGATAATACTATTCAAACATGTATGAGGTGACGAGAGAATGCAACTAGAAGTTTTTTGACGAAAATATGCGTTTTCGAAGATTGTGTCTTTTCGAAGATGTTTAGTTATAATATAGCGTATACTTAAAAAAAAATACAGATAGTACAAATAATAGAGAAAAAGGGGCTATACCGACATACCTTAACTGGAATATAATGAGTGGACATGTTTAAAATGCATGAACAGAAACAAAAAAGATGTTCTGTAGAAATTTGATTTTTTTGAAAGTTTAAAAAATCTTGGTGATAAGTTCCAACTGGATCGTCTATCAAAGCAGCCTTCTCCGCTTTCACAATGATAAAGGACCTTTTAATAATATAACAACGATTTGATCCAGGGAAATCACATTCTTGATTTTTTTTTTAATTTGTAAACAGGATTTTTCTCAATGAAGAAAGTATCAGAATTCTTCCACTTATCGACTAACCGCCGAAATGTTTTCCGGAAAGATGAAAGAAAATAGAATAAATGCAAAAAAAGAGTAAAGGGAATGATACGAATGGTGTCTCTAACGGAAATTAAAATTTTTGAATTCGTCTTCTCCCAAAAACATCATTGACGCACCGGTCCCACTACCAGCAGTGTTGTCGTTGCTGAAAGGAGCTGGTTGTATATACGGGTTGCTCACAATTCTTTGACGCTGAGGCGGAGTAGTCATAAAAAGATTCATGTCTGTACCTTGAGCGTTAATGTTTGGGTTGGGAGAAATGAACGCCATATTCGGATACATTCCGTTTAAGTTAGGAGATCTGTTGACGTCGTTGATAATGCTTCCACTCGAAGTAGATGGCATCATCGGGGTTGTCTGGTACAAAGTACTTGAACTGCTGCTATGACCAATGTGGCTGGTATCGTTTAAGAAGAACATCGAAGGCTGTGACGATGGTTGGGAGGGCATAGCGCCTGACAGCGACAGATTAGACATTGGTACTGACAGATTGATGTCAACGTTGGGTTGTTGAGATGGATAATGGTTTGGAACTCCACCGTTTGCGGGAGGGCTCAAAGTGAAGGCTTGTTGCTGCTGTTGGAAATTCAACGGAGAGGCGTTTTGAAAGTTGAAGATATTGGTCATTGATCCGCGCGTAGAAGATGGATTCGTCTGGTGCATAGATGTCTGTGAATGTTGGTTAACATCTGGATACACGTTTGCCGGCTGGTGCTTGTTAGCAGAGCCATTTCTCTTGTGATAGGCGTTTGCTGGCAAAGAAAAGTGACGCTGGTGGGATTTGGGATTATTCCGCTGATTGTTATTCTTGGCCTCAATGCTGTTATGGGCGGGTGGCTTGGTCGTCTGCATGTCGGACACATTCACACCAGCCAATTCGGAATAAGCTTTGACCTTTAACTTGATCTTCTTCGCGTACGACGTTGTCTTGATGCTTGGGAGTAATTCCTTAGTGGCCGCGACCAAAGCAGTGATTTTGACTGTAAAATCGTGACAAAAGGCGGAATGCTTTGCAAGGGCAAAACTAGCGCTGTTGTTGTCTGGGTAATCTAACATCATGTTGTAGTTCTTGACGTCCAGTAGAGTTTGCAAGGCGTAATTTCCAAAATTGTCCCTTATCAAGACGTTGAGATTTGTCGTGAAAATGTCAATGATAGCCAGTAATATGTTCATTGTATTGTTGACTATATCATCATTAACGTTGGGGATGTACTCGCCTTGCATGAACCCCGTGATAATACCGAACAATTTCTTGATAAATTTTTCAACAACGTTTGATGAGAACTTCAAACAAGATAGTTGGCACAATTCATTAGCTAGTTTGTTGAAAACTTCGCTCAGCAGGAAGAAGTCTAGTTCTTTGATGTCAAGCAAAAACTGAATGATGTAGTTCCCGAACTGATCGTTGATGAGACCTGGTAGGAATTCTATGATTTTTACCGATATGCTAAAAATCTGTTGTAGAGTGCATACACTCAGTAATTTCTGAAGTACACAGCAACCATGTTTATGTGTAGAGATTGTAATAATGTTGTTGTTTTTGACTATGGCGTTGATGATGAAATCAAATTTGGACGAGGGGAACTTGAAGATACATTTCTGAATCACGTGGTTGCCGTTCAAATCGTTGATCAATGTGACGACTTGCTCGATAGGTGTGAATTCCGGGGAGAACCCCTTCACGATCAGATTTATCTGTTGATCGTTGTCCACGGTGTCTATTATTTTTTGCAAAGAACGAGTACCGTACTGATTGATTGAAATCTTGAAGACGTGTTGGTATATTGACTCGATCAAAACGGTTCTCTGGTCGACGGTAAGGAAATCGCAGGATTTCTGGATCAAGTAGTTACCAAACGGGTCGAGGATCAGGTTTAGGAGGAATGGCTTGACTTGCTCGAACATGAGATCTCTCACCAGATTCGACTCCTCGATGGAACTGGATTCCAATTTTTTCTGTAGAAATCGACAACCAAACTGGTCCGTAGCCAATTTCGCGTAATCCAAGTCCTTCAAAGGAGTGGACATAATTTCATTCATTGATGGGACGCCCTCCTTCGCATCCGCAACAAAACCAGCCCTCACCTTCTTTTCAGTGGCTTTAGATTTCTTCGAGGTAGGGGCAGAAGTAGAAGCAAGAGTAGGCGCCCTGGCTCCACCGTTTCCAGAACTTGCAAATTCATCAATCAGCGGCAAGTTGCTGCTATAGCTAGAAGCTGTTGGCACAATGCTTGGTTGTAAAACAGAAGTGGTGGGGTCTATTGGCACCAGTGGCGACTGTGCGTTAATGAATTGGTTGAACCCTGACAAATCCAGCGACTGGGTCTTTTGATGATTTTTCTTGTTGTTCATCTGTCCCAAAGGTGGCGGTGTGACTGGTTCCACCAAGGATTGCACGGAATTTATTGACAGCTGGGGTTGGTGGTGGTTATACGACATGATCGAGTTGTTTGAATTGGATGTGGTCGATGAAGATCTGCTGGTGGAGGTCTGATTTGAATTTAAAGTACTATTCTGCTATTTTAAAAGCAAAGAAATGGAAAAAATACCGATGTTAGTAAAAGGTTGAGATGAATCAGGAAAGGGGAAGAGACACGTGAAATATAACAGCAGACAGCAAAGTAGGGACCTTATTTCGTGAGTGAAAGAACGGAGAAACGACAACAAGAATAAATGGAACAGGCGAGTCTCAATTGTACAAGTTCTCTTCCTCTTCTTCTCTCTTTATTTCCCTTTTTTTGTTCTTAATTGAAAATGGGGAATGCGATGTTCAAACCGCCAGTAAAGCCCCACCTCCTTAGCACGTAACACTGAAAAGGGAACGAACACGAAACGGCCTGCTCAATTGCGTGTATTGAAAAGTGAGGTAGCCCGTTTTACTTATTCATCCACTGATGTGACAAAGCTTAGGAATTTCCTGATCCGAGCATTTTCAAACACCCACAGCCCGCAGCCGAGCAATTTTTTTCTGCATCAAATCGTCGGAACGGGATCTCGAGGGAAAAAAAAAAGTAACCGGAAAGGGTAATTCTGCGGGTTGTCACTGGAAACGGCCAGAACAAGAGAGAAAAAAAAAAGAAAAGAGAAGTTAAAAATAAAGAATAATGGCACAGTCAGGGTTTCACGTTTTCCCAAAATTAGGGTTGTATTTCTGTGCTGCGTTAGGGCTTGTTGCTAGTCCCGGTCGGATATCCCATGGCGTGGTGGCCTGTGCGGTGGGAAGGGAAAATCATCTGGAACTAGGGACCGATAGAGCCCTATTGCTTTTGCTTGCTATTCTATTTCATGATTGGATCGAGGGATGTGTTAAAAAGGAAAAACCAATTAGTTGATTGTAGACATACCATTTAATGAAAGGATGGAGCAGATCAGTATTGCGATGTATAGTTCACACTTGAAGTAAAGGAATGGTTTAGATATATTATCTTTGGTCGGTCGAGTTCTTTGTTTTCGACAGGGTGAACTCTGGTGATTGGACCTAGATCAGATGGAACGAACTTGTTGAGATCTCTGTAGTTGCTTTCCAAAGCCGTTCTTTTTTCTTCTCAATTCGTCTTGAGCGTTCTTGGATCGAAGGGACCTTGCAATGTATGAACTCTTTGGTTCTGCGGGTATACTGTTTGATCTTTGATCGAGAAACCGGCCAAGTGTATTACTGTTCTGAACAATTGGTTTTGAACGATACTTCGAGGTGTGTGAGTGTGTGTGTGGACAGTAAGTGAACAAATCCGTCGAGAAGACAACTTGAGGTACTACTGAAAACGACGAGATTATAAATGACCCGAGACAATATTGGAAGAGGGGAGTGAACAGCAGAGAGCAGAGAGAGAGAGACAGAGAATTAAAAATATATATGCAAAAAATAGAATGGGTGGGAAAAGCACACACACACAGAGGAAGTTTCAATTCGGCGGAGGCTTCAAAAAGAAAAGAAACTCTGCAGCTTTTCACAACGAAATTTCGAGCATGAACTGATGATGATCTTGATCCGTATAGTACTACATACTTCGGGAAAAAAAGAAAAAAAAAACCGATGAAGGAGAAGCCCTAAACTTACTATTACTTACCCTTCCCAACTGTTGCTTCCTAAGGAAACGAAAAGGGAAACAGACAACCGACAGGCCCAAAAAAAGAAAGAACGAGAGGCGAAGAGACAGAGAGAGAGAGAGAAGGTGGGGAGCGAGTCTTGGTCCGAGGCGAGTTCCAGCCTCGAGCCCAAAAAACACGGTTGTAGAGACCCGTGGATCTTACCTAATATTAGATTTACTTGATTATACTGACATATAGTAGTTCATCACGGTTGTAGTAGACAGACAAGCCATTGGGAGCCAGGTACTAGTCTGGACCGCTAGCAAATCGAAGAATGTACTTGTTTCAAGCAGTTACGGTGTGCACGAGAAATGACCGAACCGCCGTATAGTGCCGTGAACGTCACCCTTCCCCCATGCTCAGGGAACTCAAACTCGGATCTAGTTATTTTGCACCTACACAGCCATCGTTCCTTTCTTTCTCTGTTTGAGGCGCACTTAGATGAAACACGCAACTGCCCCTTCCCCGTCACGGAGAAAAAAAAAAAAGAAAAGGTGACGTCCCTCCCCCCTCGTGCTTAGTTCTTACATACTCATATATTAACACACAGTCATACAAGCTCTACTATACGAGAACGGCGCTTACCTCCTATATGACCTTTAGAAGCAGGACCAATTGACCTGAGCAAGTTGTTAGATGCGGGCGGGAATGCGCCTCCCAACAAATCGGTAAAAAAAAATTCGCGTTTTTTTTTCCAAACTCGCTCAACTTTTTTCTTTCTGCTTCTGGTTCTTGCGCCTTCAATGCTCTGCCCTTGGTTACCGTATATGGATATTTGTTTTCTCACATACCCACCTGTCTCTATAATTACTTCACCCTGTAGACCTTGTGCCGCGCTGGTCTCGAACAAAATGCACCGCCACCTGGTCTGCGAGACAAAAGTCCGGACTTGTTGAAACGTTTGTCACTCTGCCACCGCTTCCTCGTGCGTAAAAGGAGGCGGGGGGGCGGGGGGCAGAGTTGTCACACCCAGATGTATCAATACAACTTTGTGACCGCACGCTCTGTCTGGTTTGTTGCATTACAGTACATATCCCGTCCACGCCGGTCACGCCGGTCTGGACAACCAAACTAAGGCGCTTTGGACGGGTCTTGCACGTCCGACCGCGGTTCGAATCTTGGTTGTAGGCAGAATCGAGACGGACGTCACGTTTAACCCGAGAACCTGTTTCCATAGCAACCATTTTTGAAAGTCCGGTTGTTTTTCTGTTAATTCCCGAAAAAAAGAGAAAAAGGGGTATACACAGGCACCGCCATTTATTTCCCGATTCGGAAATTTACGGAACTCTGTTTTTCGGGTTTTTTTTCGATTCCTCATTTTCCATCACGTGACGTTTTTTCTCTCAGAATTTCAGTATTTTTTTCACGTTGTCTTTTTCTGACCTTCGAAAAAATGACGTTTTTGAATTAGAACTCACCCGTGAAACCTGCGGGAGCTGAAAAAAAATAAAAAATCAACAAACACACCGGTTACTTTACCAATCAACTCCCCGATACTCAGAATATCTTGGACTGACTACACCAACGACGAAACCGTCTCTCTTTTTTTGTTTTCTGTAGTCCTTTTTTTTTGTTCTTTCTTTGCATTTATAGATTCTCACCCACTACTCCTCGTTGAATTTTGGCCACAAACAGACTTCTTTTTTCCATACCAGCTACTTGTACGTTTTGAAAAAGGGAATTTATTTGGCCAGACATATATTCCGTTGGCAACAAGGTTGACCATTCAATTTATACCACTGACAACATGAGAACACACACAAGTACTCCGCACCTGCGAAATACAGGTCTCGAACCAGCTTTACCTGGGAGCGGAAGAGATAATACAAAGTCAAGCAGCGTTGATATATCTCCGAAACGCTCATCGGGTCACAAGACCAATGAAACCAGTTCTCAGACTAATATGGATCCGACCATTTCCCCCTCTTACGACTCACTGATGAACGTTGAATTCCACAGACAAATAAAGGAAACTAATAAAATAACTTTAGCGTACGATGCTATCAACAAATTGCAAATTCTTAACCAAGTTGAAATTATTAGGGAGATAGGTACAGGTACACACAGCAGAGTCAAGCTGGGCTATGATTTGGTGTTGCAAAGACCAGTCGCAGTGAAGATATTAAATAGGAAGGAGAGGAAACGTATACAGTTCAAATTCGAAAAGAATATGAAGATAAGGAAAGAGATTAATATCTTGAAGAAGTGTAACAAACACCCGAACATCATCAAACTCTTTGAAGTCCTTGACGACTTCAAATCGAGGAAAATATACCTTATACTCGAATACTGCCCAGGGGGTGAAATAAAGTGGTGTGCAGATAATGTCAATGAATTGAGTGCGAAGGGGCCGCCACTGATATCCTTCCAAAGAAGCAGAGAAATGCTAAGGGATATCATCTCGGGGCTTGAATACTTGCATTTACAAGGGATAATACACCGAGATATCAAGCCCGCAAACTTACTGCTATCCCAAGAAGGTACAGTAAAGATATCCGATTTCGGAGTGTCGTTTATGAATGCAGATAAAGCGAACAATACCAAGAAAGAGGATTTTTTGGAATTGATCAAAACGGAGGGCACACCAGCTTTTTTCGCTCCAGAGATATGTCTTGGGAACGAGATCTGGGAGAAATTTCACATAAATAAAAGTATACCAGGCTCGAACGCTAATGACGAATACTACATTACAGAAAAGATCGATGTATGGGCATTGGGGGTTACTGCTTTCTGCCTCCTCTTTGGTATGTTGCCCTTCAGTTCCAACTTCGAATTAAAGCTGTTCGATAAAATTGTAAACAGGTCTTTGAAATTTCCAAACTATGCAAAACTGTCTCGGTGTCCAGCATCTAAACTTACGTCGCCGCATGAACTTGAATCTGCCAAGAACTTCATCGAGTTACTCTTAACGAAAAATCCAATGGAGAGACCATCCGTCAGCGAGATTAAAGTTCATCAATTCATTTGCTGGGATTTCAACAATAAAGTTCCAGATGACAACCGGACCAAGGATACCAAATTACAACAGAAGCTAAAATTCTTAACAAAACAACAAGATCAAGTGATATCATTGACGCAGGATGAGGATAACATATTAATGAACCACAACATTGACGCTTTCATTACCCCCAAACCACAGTGCAATGCAAGCCCATCAGGTTCGGTGAACCATCCCTCAACGATATCTGTAAATGACAGATCCTCCCCTGATGCTGTTTCTTTAGGTGGAATTGTAAGCGTGAGCCCAAAAAGTAGGAACAAACCCCGTAGGTCCAAAACCCCGCTATCCGACAACAGAGTACAGTTTGAAGGAAACGACAACGTTGTTGACTTACCTATAAATTCCTCCTTTGCCTCTCTAGACAGCTTTTACATTGAGAACTTTGCCATGACAAAACTTAACCAAGAGACTCAACCGAACCAGTTTTCTACAAAATTTAAGTCAGCTTCCTCACCACTGGTGGGTGGGAACAGGTTTAGTCCACAGAGCGGCAACAACCCACAAAAAACGAAAAAAAGAAAAGACAAGAGGAAACATTCTAAAAACAGCTCATACAGTGCATTAGTTCCCAATCCGGGCTCATCAACCAAACTAAAGGTACAAAACATCCCGTCATACCCCTCACCAAGACTACCTAGTAGTGGACCGAATATTAACAGAGGCCTATCTCCCCATTACAATCAAAGTAGTGCATCATTATCTAGTGGTAGAACAATGTCGAGCGCCGGTAGTAGATCTAGACTACACGCAACTTCTCCTAATAGTTCGTCGATACCAAAGTTAACTGTTTTGAACAAACATTCAGATTCTCAACCGACTGCGCCTGATGTAAACAGCACTATACGTGCCAAGTCACCAGGAATGACGCACTTCCAAGGAAGCAATTTCAAAGAAGTATCGGCCACGAGTAGTTCGTCATCATCATGTGTATCCCAGTACTCAAATTCCCCAGTGCAACCATCTTATCACATCACCTCAGAAGATGCAAGTGTCGTATCATTTAGAAATTTACCTGGATTTTCTGCCCTGCTCCCACAGCAACCAATGGAACAACTCTCATTGTCCTTCTCTTCTGGCTCCTCAGGTTGCGGAGGTACAGAATCATCAGATTCGGATTCGGATTCAGACGGAGAACTCGTATTAAACCTAGGGAAGGCAAGTCACATGAGAAGACAACAATCCCAACACACGCAACACTCGAGCTCTGCCGTTAATTCGCCATTAACACCTACAGCCACAAAACGAGGTTCCCTGTCGCATTCACTGGGCAATAAATCAGCCACTTCTTCCTACACAAATCTGCGGATGAACACTGTTAATGAAAACAACGTTGTCATGTCGGAATTTATTGGCAGTGATATGGACTCTAGAGCATTACTCAAAGGATTCCTAGAGAAAAAACCAGATAATGCTGAGGCGCGAGTAGATGAGGTTGATTACTGCACTAACAACAATTCGGAAGAAAATCATAGGTGAAGAATATATATATATATATTTAAACATTATTTTTTTGGGAGCTTTATGTAATTATCGTGCCCACGTTTAATGTATTGGGACCAATAGCTCTAAGGAATAAACGCAAAATAAGAACGGGTACTGCTTAACATTTTTTTTTGGTAAGGAAGCGACGATTTTCAAAACTTGAAGCAGCCAAAAGTAGAGGTATAATTGTTTAAGAATTGCGGCTCATTTTTTGCCTTAGCGATTGCAGTCTGTTCCTAATACTATTGATGTATTTCTTGATGACTTTGCGATCTTGTTCATCGAGCAAACTGGCGCTACTTTCATTATCGAGAGCAGTTTGAAGCATCCAGATGGAGGTCGCGTATGAGAGTTCACAACCGTTCAAGTTGTCGCCGTTTAGTTCCATCTTGGCTGCCGACTTGGAGATTTCCAACGCCCTGTCATACAGTAATTTTTCAACGAACACCTCATTGTCCTTGTCCTCTTGTGTGGGTTGATGGTCCTGTACCTCTGTGGTGTGAGCTGTCTCTGCCTTCCCTATACCTTCGCTATCACACTCGAATAGCTTTAGTCTTAAAAATTCTGCCTTCTCCAAACACTCATTAAATCTTTCTCTAACCCACTGGACCAGTAAATTTAGTCTCAACGAGCACACATTTTCGTTTGAATTGTACCACCAGTTTGATGTTATTTGCATCGAGTAGCCCAGCAGTTCCAGTGATTTGAGATATAATGTAATAGCCTCCTTACAGACAAGGGCAGACCCTTCGTTCATGACCAAGTCGGTGTTCAACTGCATGTGATTACTAGACGACCGCGAACTAGATCTCCGTTGTCCATCGACCCTATTCCGCAGCCCGTCGTCAATTGTATCGTCGCACTCCTCCTCTTCCACGGCGCAGCTCCCGGTGCTCAGCCTTTTGTTGAGTTCGCCCTGCAGAGGCACAATTTGGGCAAATTTTACTTCCGCATAGGAGTAAACGACAAACGCCTTCGCAGCGAGGAGTTCCAAGAAATGCACTATTGTATCTCTATCTTTAATGATACCATTTTCTGCAGAGGGCTCCCCCTGCTGTGCTTCCTCAGTTTTCAAAACGATATTCTCTGTGAGGTCTTGGAACAGTTGTGCGCTGAGCAATGACCTTGGTGCTGGCTCGTGAGGTGATTTAGCCAATGGGTCAGGGACCCCGCTATGCCCACCGGTGGTCCCGAATAACCGCGTCGATGCTATCCCTAGAGCCCGCGAGAGCGCATTAGACGGGTTCAACGATGAAATCGATACTCTGCGATCCACAGACGATGCGCGGCGACTGGCAGCATGCTTTGGACTTCTTTGTACCTTTGGCGTTCTTTCCAATGATCTATTCGCCACAGGAGACCCCCTCACCGCGTGATTCACATTGATTGCTGCAGTCGCAGTGTCTGCTGTCCCTATATGTGCAATCTCGTCAGCTAGCTCGTTTATTTCTACCGTTTTCTTCTCGATGACGACGTACTCCTTTTCGAGCATCAAGTCACTGTTGGTAGATTGTGTCTTGTGTTGTACTGTCGGTCTCACCATCCTTTTGTCTGTTGCCAATAACGATGGGGTCCTAACCGGTTTTGCGGGATTCGTCTTCACGTTGCCCTTTGCCGCCGCTTCTGTTGCTGCCGGGGTTATTTGTCGCTGAGTCAGAGCAGTACGGTGGTCGTGTTTCTGTGCTGTAGGGAGATACTCGGATATAAACATGTTGCTTTCCCTTATGTCCTTCGACCTGTTCTCTAGTTCCACCGAAGTATCGTCGACCAGTTCGTAGCATGACAGGTCCATATTGACGAGCTTATTATCGAAGAAAGTGTCGAATGAAGTCCTATCCTGCGGGTCGAAGGTGAGCAGCTGACATATGAGGCTCTTCAAGTCCTCATCGAGCTGTGTGTCTCCCGTTGTAAAGTATTCTGGGAAATTTATGACGTTGTTTGCCCTCTTGATCTTTTTGAACAGTTCGAGATGGTTTGAAGCTTTGAAGGGCGGGTGTCCGCAGCACATTTCGTATAGCACTGTCCCCACGGACCACAGGTCTGCCTTCGCGTTGTATTTCTGGTAGTTGAGGATCTCGGGAGCCATGTACAGCGGGGACCCGCAGAGCGTCTCTGCCAACGACGAACTTGGCAGAAACCTGGCGAACCCGAAGTCTGCAATCTTCAATATCGGCAGGTTGTAGATGCCGATATACCCCAGCTTGTGGAAGGATGCTGGGTCTGTGTAGTCTAGCAGTGGAGTCGAGAGCAGCAAGTTTTGCGGTTTGATGTCTCTATGGACCAGATTCTTGGACCTTAAAAACTTCAACGAGCAGGCAAGCTGTTGCAAGTAGTTAAGTATGAATGCGCTGTGCAATCCGTTCCTGTTCTCGTTTGGTGGTGGGTATTTCTCAAACACTTTCCTGAGCAACGGGTGGTTCTTCACCAGCTCTTTGCGCTTCTTTATGAGAAACGTCAGGTCACCCAGGGCACAGTATTCCATGATCAGGTAAAAGTCCGTGCCTGTCCGTTCGCAGTCCACAAGTCCGACGATATGCGGGTGTTTTATCTTCTTGAGTATGGCGATCTCCACCTCCAAATTCTCTAGCAGTTTCCTGTTCTTCAACTTGGACCGCGAAACAGCCTTGATCGCGATCTGCCGGTGGGCATCCCTCGCAAAGTGGCCTCTGTAAACCACTGCAAAGGAGCCCTTCCCTATCTCCTTTTCAACCACGTAAACGCCTCCAGGAATAACGGGCACCGTCTTCTGTGCGTCCGAGGCCATTATTTCTTCTTTAACACTCTCCAGGTGTATTGCTAATCGGAATAGTCTGTCTTTGAGCTGACGTGACTGCACTGCCCTTTCAGATAATAGAACAAATATAAATATATAAATATATAAATACTATATTATATACACCCTATAGATATGAGCAATAAACCACGACGCGGACAACACCAACAGCAAAGGGGGAAGGAGAAACTACCAGTGAGTAGCTGTACTTGCACGTCAACTGCGAGACTCAAACGCCACTGTATCTTGCCACACACTCCGGGGAGACAAATTACACAGCAACTATCCACTATGACTAATCGGCAACTCTGTTTTTTAGTACTGCGATACAGATATATATATATATCGCGTAGACACAAGATGTGATTCGACAGTCCCAGTACCCATACCATTTAACAGCTGACCCCACCACCGGATGTAAATCAGTAACGACGTTGGGTCCAGTTTTGGGTGCCTTTTTCCCCATCTCTCAGAAACGACACCCTTAAACTGCAGCGTGTCACACGCTAGAGGTTATCCTGTAGCCGTTCGATCTCGGGGCTTGTGCTTGTGTAGTCCGTCGGTTTAGTAGTATTGGTTCTGATGGTACTGCTGTGGGTACTGTTGCTGTTGTTGCTGCTGCTGTTGGTACTGTAACTGCTGTTGGTATTGCAACGACGGCTGTACGAAAGCCTGTGTCATCTGCGGTTGCGTCTGCACCGCGGGTATACCCTGTTGCTGTTGTTGTAGTAGCAGCATCTGCTGTTGTTGCTGTTGTTGTAGCGCTTGCATGTACTGCATCTGGTCAACGTATATTGTTCCCGTTGCTGGGTCCAAGTACTGTTGCACCCCGCCGTCGAACACTGGCATCGCCGGCTGCGGCTGTATAGAGCTGCCGTCGCTGCCGTCGAAGACCGCCGGTTTCGGTGCGTTCGATTTCCGCCGAGGAAGCGATGGTACCGGCTCCATCTGTGCGGGCTCCCTCCTGGGTGATGCTGCTCGTGCTGGTGCTCGCTGCCGCGACGATGGTGGTGACCCATAGTCGTCTCTGCTGCGTACAGGCTCGCGCGTTGGGCTTGCTGACACACCAAAATCCTCCGGTTTCACCTCATCGTAACGGAATGACCCTGAGATGTACTTCTGGTGGATGTAGTCCTCGACACGGGTCTTGTCTTCGTCGCCGTCGAAGGGGAAGGGCTCACCCCTCGGGTTCCAGAAACTCTTGTTCCCCTTGTTCCCACCCAATGCAATCACCTCGTCCAACTCGCGAGGGTTCCACCGGTCCAGACTCAGGGACTTCACCTCGGAGAACGCAGCATCGCTCCTCCCGTTGAGCATCTTCCTGTGCACAGAAGCGCACCGTCCACACAGGAAAACCCCAAGGTTCACGGAACACCACGTAGGGAAAGTGCTCCCACACTCACCGCACTTGTTATTGTTGGCCCCAGAAGACACGTAATCCTTCAGTTCCTCCTCCAGATCCTCCGCTCCAGCACGCCTCCCCTCGTCAAACCGGTCGGTCTTCCTTCGGGAACGACCGGACCGTACCCCGCGCCTGAAAAATCCTCGTCCGCCCTCGTCCTCAAACTCAAACCTGCTGATTGCCTTGCTTCTCGACCCCATAACGTAACCACCCCACTTGACCGCCTGGATCAACCACAAGAATCCAAAACCGCAGTGATCAACGCTCACTTCAATAAGATTCGTTCGACGCTTATTTAATAACTTACCTGAATATAGGGGAGATCTGGAGCTGCCAGTGCTGTTACCCGAAATATCAACAACTTACCGCTACTACCACTACTACTACTACCACTACTACTGTCCCATACGGCAGGAACATCTGTAGGTTTGGGTATGGCAGTGACACCACAGCAGCCGAAGCAGCGGAGACTCGTACTCGAATGGCTCGTGAACCAGCCCTCGCCTCTACTGTTCACCCAGAAGGATTTCGAGAAACGGTACCCAGGGAGACAGCCCAGTAACATTGTGCGGGAGCATTTGGATGCGCTGGTCGCGGATGGGGTGCTTGAGTTGTCCAAGTGTGGCAGTATCAACGTTTTCTACTACTTCAAACACGTGAAGTGGGCCGGGATCCGTGGGGACTTGGAGAACCTGCGCGGCAAGATCGCGTCGCTGACGCGTGAGTGCGAGGCCCTGCAGACACAGATCGACTCGTTGCAGGGGACGCGCGGTGATTTCAAGGGCAAGAAACAGTTGCTGCTGAGGCAGAAGGAGTTGGAGCGGCAGATAGCGTCGAAGAAACTGGAGATATCAAAGGTGAGAAAGACCAGGTGGACGCCAGAGGATATAGCTAACAAGACAAAAGAATTTCAAAGCAAGAAAACCCAGTTGGAGTCGCTGGCCGACAACATCGAGATTCTGGTCGACTACCTGTGCAAGAAATGCCAAGTGGAGCCAAGCGCCATACGGCAAGAGTTTGCTATCCCAGAAGAGTTTTGCAGTACATACACGCTTTAACGCGAAGAATGCTATAACATAGCCATCAGCTACGCAATATTGCATATAGCTTTCCATTCAAACGACAGAAATTTGTGAATTACTATTACGTATTATTTATTATAACCATTATTATGCGTTGTATTGGAGGGAAGGAACCGAGCAGGTTATACGAAACACAACATTCCTGCACCTTATGAAACAAAAAGGAAAACTAGTAACAACTGTCCCAAACCCATTCCAACACTTTATTCCTGAGCGTTGCTAATTTGAAGAAAGAGGGAGAAAAAACAAAACCCGTTTGCATTATCAAAGATCTTTGGTGCTAAACCTGCACCTTGGCCCATTAGTTTGTAGTGCTCTTGGATGTCCTTCTCTTCGGGACTTTCTTCTGACACGAATTTTCGTTACTGTGGGTCTTGATGTGCTGGTTCAAGTTGTCCGATCTGCTGAAGTTTTTACCGCAGATGGGACAACCAAACCGCTTCTCACCAACGTGCAACGATAAGATGTGTCTTTTCAGGTGCTCCTGTCTCTTAAATTTCCTTGGACAGTACTTGCATCCAAACTGTTTGCTTGGGTCATCGACGAGCGAGGGCTTGCGGCCTCTAGTCTTTGGGATCGAGTTACCGTTGTTCAACACCTCCGAGGGCTTCAAATTTGGAATGCTGTTCGCACGAACCCCCTTAGGCGCTATGTATGTCGATTTATTGGACGCACCAAGACTCATCAGCGAAGTATACGACGCAGACGAGCTCACTGGAGTGAGACACGATAAACTCGCACCTCCACCCTCCACTTTTACTTTACCCTCCACCATCGTTACATTCAACTTGTTATTCTGCTGCACAGGTGTGCTATTCGTAGTGCTGTCAGAAGTGGAACTTGTTGCACAATACGCAATTGGTGACTGGGATACAGTAGAAGCTAAAACTGATGATAACGCAGGTGGGTAGTCTGGCAGTGAAAGCATCAAATCTTTGACCTTTTCCGTGTTCAGCGTCTTCAGCGGCTTTTGATACGCGGTGACGAAATCGGTTGATAGCGGGTCGCTGTCTTGAATGAAGGTCGACATTGGCGATGTTGCTGCGCTGAGCAGGGGTTCCTGCAACCCATCTGAGTCCAAGTTGTTCTCACTTGAAGCAGAGTTCTGGTCAGTGCCAAGCGTGGGGATACTGACCGACTTACTCTCCTCTACGTCTCCTAAAGCATTTTTAAACACTTTACCGTTATTTGTGTTATTTTGACTGTCACGGATCTCAGGGAAGCTTTCCAACAGCGCTTGCAAATTCAAGTTCAAATCTATATAATCAAATTCGGACTCGTAATAAGCAGGGTTCATGATGCTGTAGTTGGCGATCGAGGCTCTTCTCTGTAACGGGTGTGGAGCCTTAACGCGTGAATTCTTGGTTACCTTCCCGACTTTGGCCTCAGACGGCCTCAGGACCTCTGACGCATGTCTAGATAGAGCAGGGACGCTTGATGCGTAAGCGTTCGCAGCGGCGGCTTGAGAATGGTCTAAGTCCAAGAAATCATCCAGAATCATTTCGTTGCAGTTCGTGACGTAGCTTTGGTAAAAATTCTCAGATCCGTGTGGAATATCACCGGCGTTCCCCAAATCCAGGTTTTCAGGGAGCAATGTTGAATCAGACTCTGTTGTAGATTCAAAATTCTTGGGCGTGCCCAGAATAGGGGACAAATCAGATCTTTTTTCGTTCAGCATATTCATCCCGAAAACTAGGTCAAAATCTTGTTGCATGGACATCGTATATGTTTATTTTACTATTGCCTTTAATCCGATGGTCGGTTTTATACTTCAATAATTGCAATTGTAGAAAATAGTGCCGTGAAAAAAAAAAAAAAAAGAGAACTTGATTTTTTGTTCGGATGTCTTGAGTAATATATTATTAATACAATATTGACACTCAACGATTCTTACTTAAGGTAAAAGAAGGGAAAGTGAAAGAAATGAGCGACAGTGACTTAACGAAAGTACTTATGAATAAGATAGTCGGGAAGTCGCTGTGACCGAAAAATAAGAAACGTCGAGAAGCCACGAAAGTTTAGTTTTCCTTCATACTATATATATATATCCACGTATGTCGATTTAGATATTCTATGGAAGGAATTCATCTGGTATTTAGCACAGCGAACTGAAATTACCGTATCTGTGACATTACCTTATGCATGCATGCAGGAATTGTTTGTCTTTCCCCCCGCTCGTCAACAGTAGTGGTATGGCTATTGTGCTTGCAATTTCATCGTTTCAATCTATCCCTTCGAGAGAAACTAAGAAAATCTCTGGGATTACAAAGAAAAAAAAGAAAAAACAACAACAAGAAATAATAAGGTTTTTCATTACGCAATACGTGTTGAAAAAGAACCTAAAACTTCTTTGGCGGGAAGAATACACTGATAGTGGGCAAACGGACTTTCCACAGAGAAACACTGGAGATTCCGTGCTTCCAGATTTGATCTTACGCAGGACGTAACCGCAGAAGACACCGCGGGCAGACGGGAGACTTTTGTCGCAAAAGCAAAGGGGGAACAATGGGAACACGCACTGTAGTCAACTTCTTGGCCCCGCTCCACTTCCGTCTCTCAGTTCCGCTTTCCCACTTCCGTGTCTATTTCCGTTTCTCACTTCCGTGTCTATTTCCGTGTCCGTTTCGGTAGTGTACCTAAAACGGCAGCAAAAACATCCGCTTCCGTCTCCGTTCTCTGTTTTTGGAACAATAGGAGGAGCGTTTTACTTTTTCTTCCTTCTTTTTTCGTTTCTTTTTCTGCTTTTCTTGCTCTCTTGTTTCTAGCCCCCTTTCTTCTTTCGCTAACAGGGCGCGCGAGAGCAGAGAAACATCTGCAAAGAAATGGAGGGGTAGAATGTAAACAATGGGAACACCTGTGCATTTACATAATAAAGAACCCCAAAGAGTCCAGCATCTCACCGACCAACACACATACCCGCCCGTTCTCGACTCATGGTATGGTAGGGTGCGGTGTCTCGCATACGAAGAGAATGCTCCTTGGCGTAGGTATCCGTACAAAGTTTTTAACTACTACGAGGAGGCACATACCAGAAATCGACGCAAGCGTACGTAATACGCCCACCGAACGGAAGCAGTCCGTTTTTCGTACATTGAAGTTTTTAACTGGGTGCATGGCCTTCAAAGTCGCAGTTTATCGGATTTTTCATTTTTGTTTTTCGTTCTTTCGATCTAACCCCTTGCCCGAGAACACGGTAAGGATGAGTTTAGTACAAGAAAATGCAGAAATATGCACATTCAGGAGCAAGCGGGGGACCCTACTTGTCAAAACGAAAAGTGTTGAAAGGAAACTGTTTTCCTTATCCTACAGGATGAAGTGGTGTTGGGCGCATATGTTTCCTCCCATATACAGTCAGCGTGTTTGTTTGTTTGCTTGTTTACTCAAGGGCGTTTAGTAAAAGACAAAATTTCGGAGGTGGATGGGATCTGTTTTTGCTGATATCTCGCAGATGTTCAACACCTTTTTCGAAAACGCGGCAATTGAAGGGGGGGGGGGTTCGGGCTCAGCAAAAAAAAAAAAAGCCGGGCTTGCTCCACCGAGAACCTCTTTTGTTACTCTATGCTTCTCTTCTTGATTGTTTTAGGCGGAGGGCTATTGTTAAATCTTGCTTACTTTTACGAGGACTGACTTTCTTGAAACTCCCGTCTCGACCGCCTCGCTTTGTGCCAAATCACTCGCTTACCAAGCAAGCTTACTCAGAAAGAGACTAATTCTGGGCATTACGTCTGTGGAGAAACCGCCCCACAACTTCTCTTGTCGCACACACATTTTTCCGTCACGAACGATTCCAAAGGGCGAGAGAGGGGAATATACTGACCCTTCTCCCGATTGGGACACGACGCACAAGCGCGCCGCTCTGGCAACCGGGGTTACAAAGAAAATGCAATGGAGAATGGGTTCAAGAACAGAAATACGGCAGTTCCATCCTCCCAACAAAGATTGCTAACGTTTCCCGCACGGGTTTTCTTCAAGCGGGAAAAGAAGAAGAAGAAGAAGAACGGATATTGACCTTCGGGGTTCTGATCACCCACGCAGAGCACGTGGTGATCACAGAAAGGCCTGCAGCGAGATGCCCCCCCCCCCCTCGTTTTCAACTCTGTGTGTTATTTTTCTGGTTTCAACAATAGGATGAGGTAGGCAAACGTAAGGAAGGGAGGGGCTGGGAGAACAATGGAGACCTGCACTGATACAACATTAGATAATTGGGCGTAAGATGCCGTCCTTGCGGTAATGTATGAGTAATGAATGCATTGTTACGCGCCTCGTTTTTTCCGTGAATCCTTCCGTGGCGGAGCTATCCGCAAAGAGACATTCGCCGCTATACGTGGAGTGACATAATATTTTAAACTTTTCCGTGTTTTTTTGTTCATTTTCCATTGCTGGAACACCCTGTCAACGTGCGCGCGGATCTCCCGTTTGAGGATACACCCCCTGCGGGTTACTCACAGGACGCGGATAAATGCGGCCTTTTGGAATTGCATGAGGTAATGCGTTGAGGTAAAGAATTGGAGGAACACTGGTGCATATTACACTTTTGCTAACCGTCGTAAGATGATGATAAAATTTCAATCCTCCCCTCACCGAGAGGGGCTACGTCCCGAGCACGGGGTCCGGCAGTTCCGATTACACACTTGCATTCCCCCCCACTACCCCTCCCCCAGGTTGGGCGCGGCCCATCTTCACTGCAGGGCGTCTATTTTGAAGCTTATTAAGGGCTCGGTCGTTGTGGTGGAAATGCCTGCCCGGGTTTATCGTCCAAAGAGAGAAGGACAGAAGGACAAAAGGGAAGGAAAGCGGTGGTGGTCTTGCTATCGATCTCTGCAGAGGGATTCGAGGGTGGGACTAACTGTACATACGTGCGATGACCTAACCATGACATCAAATACGCGTGTACACCGCGTGTCTGTCCAAAAGTTTCAAGATGCATGCGACAACGTACCAATATTAAAAATAGTCAAAAAGATCAAAATCTAACTTACAAGTTGCGAACAGTGAGAGGGGACAGCGTGCCAAGTTAACAACGGTTGTTTGGAATCACGTCAACCCCAGATGGTAAACAAAGTCCTGCCAGATTCCGTTGATGCAGCGATGAGCGGCACCTTAGGCGTTTCATTACCCTACACTGACGCCTTATCTAGGCTTGCAGGGTAACTGCGAACTACGAGGAAACCCGTACCGTAGACAGAGATTTGGTGCATGTATGGGAAGCAGTTGAGAAACGGGTGCCCTATCGTCGATTGGCGTGGTATATCATCACAGTACTCTTTGCAACACTTCAAAGATCAGGCTGGATAAATTGAGACGACCAGGCCGATATTATGGCGAAAACGCAGAGTATACTGTTTGTTCAGGATCCCAATGAGGAATCGGAGCTTTTGAACTCTGACACTGTGAAGGAAAACTACAACCTTCTCAGACACAAGCTTACCTCCAAGGATGCGTTCTTGAAGTTCATGGAGGAACACAGGACACAGAACATCACTGCAATATACGGAGGGTTCCCAGCGTTCCGTTCAATTGGCGGGCTCACGAGAGATATCATCGAGCACGCTGATTTCTGCTCGACTGTGCGCTGCGTCGCTCTATGTTCCCGCGGTGTGGACGGTGTTGACCAAGAGGCGCTCTTGGAGAAGGGAATCCAACTGTTCAATTACCAAGACAGCGAGCCCGATGCAATGGTTAGCGGTGCGAAGCAGGATCTCGTCGGTAACGAGGTCGCTGACTGTGCCCTGTGGCATGTCCTGGAGGGGTTCCGTAAGTTTTCCTTACTGATGACGCAGATGCGGGCGACACAGGACACAATCCTCGGTAGAGCCGTAGTTGCTGGGATCCCCAGGGACCAAATGCGGTTTGCCTTCGGCCACGAACTGCTCCAGGGCAAGTACGTGGAGAGTCCACGCGGGAAGAAATGTTTGATCTTGGGGCTTGGGAACATCGGCAAACAGATTGGAGTGAAGTTACAGTACGGCCTCGGGATGGAGGTCCATTACGCGAAACGGACCGAGGACAGCGGGGTGAGAGACACGCACGGGTGGCAGTTCCACGGGATGGACTTGCTTTCAGACGTGCTCCCACTGTTCCATGCCATCGTGGTCGCCCTACCGGGTAGCTCTGAGACGGATGGACTGATCAACGCGGAATTCCTGTCCCATTGCAAGAGTGGGGAACTAATCCTTGTGAACATTGGGAGAGCGGCGATCCTCGACATGAACGCTGTGACGGCGGCCGTACAGGACGGCACGATAAGACACTTTGGAACGGACGTCTACAGCGCGGAACCTGCGGTGGACGCCGTGGTACTACAGGACGAGTACAACACGACGGGCACCCCGCACGTGGGGAGTGGCACAGTCGAGGTATTCGCGCAGGCGTGTGAGACGGCGCTAGCAAACATTATCCGGACCACACTCCCTGCGTGATACCCTGAAACCACCCAGGTGACTTCGTTTATTCTTATACAGTTTCTTTGATACAACTACATACTACTATACTACGAAACCGAGAACTTTTATTCTTAGTATAGACATCCCGCATGAGGGACACCCTTAGTGAATTGGAACGATATGGGGTGTGGCTACGGGACTGAGCGAGAGTCAAGACAAGCAAGGGTGACACCCCATGTTCCTCGGCTGTTAAGAGGGAAGGAACGCACAGAAATCTATTTTTTCCGGAAAAAGAAACTTATTTGCACTTTTATAGTTCAGTTTTTCCGAGATCTGTGAAAAATTATTGAGTCACCGCACTGGAAGGATCTCGAGGACGGCGACGCAGGGTGTCTTGCGTTGCAGCAACTGTGCAGTTGTGTCATCTGCAGGGGCTATAAGAGCGGGCATACGGAGACAGGGTCTGTTCTGGGTTGCTGGGCATCATTCTTTGGATTAGCAGGGTTAGTCTACCGAAGAATCTTGTAAGATGAGCAAGAAGAATAGTGATATTATCGTGGAGGAGTGTGTCGAGGTTGGCTCTGAGTCGAGGCCCGTTGAGGCTGGTGTGACGCGGGAGCATTCGGAGGAGTCGCCGGTGCAAAGCGACGGGTTGGTAAGGCGTGCATGCAGGAAACTTGAAGGTTTGTCGCGGCGGATCGATGCCCTTGGGGTGGAGACCACTGGAATCGAGCGGATCGAGCCCTACGAGCGTGGGTCTGCTGGGCGCCAGTTTGTGCAGGTGGCCGGGTTTTTCCTGAGTGCGACGGGTGGACTGTCGTCAATGTCATCCTTCCTGCTGGGTCCGCTCTTGTTTGGGCTCGGATTCAAGGAGTGTCTCACTTCCGGGCTTGTGTCGATGGTCATTGGGTGTCTTGTGGCCGCGTACTGCTCGATCATGGGTCCGCAGTCTGGGTGCCGGCAGATGGTTACCGCTAGGTACCTTTTCGGGTGGACTTTTGTGAAGTTGCCCGCGTTGGCGTCTATTCTCGGGGTGCTCGGATGGGCTGTGGTGAATTGTGTCGTTGGTGGGGAGATGCTTGCTGCAATCTCGAACGGCAAAGTTCCGATTGCTGTTGGCGTTGTGATCGTGATGGTGTGTTCGTTTTTTGTGGCCGTGTTTGGTATCAAGCAGGTATTGAAAGTTGAGACGCTTATCTCTGTACCCGTGCTAACGACATTCCTTCTACTGTACATCTGTGCGAGTGACAAGTACAAGTACGTGTCAGTGTACAACACGGATAGCATGCCGCGGTTGACGCTGAAGGGCAACTGGCTGAATTTTTTCACACTGTGCTACAGTATCACGTCGACGTGGGGGTCGATCACGTCCGATTACTACATCTTGTTCCCGGAGTACACTCCCAAGTGGCAAGTGTTCACGTTAACTTTCCTGGGGACCGCTGTTCCCACACTCTTTGTGGGTGTTCTCGGGTTACTACTATCGAGCGCCGCAGTGTCGTATGAACCTTGGCAAGCAAGCTACGACGAGCACGGGATGGGTGGACTGCTGTGGTCTGGGTTCTCCAGGTGGGGCGGGTTTGGCCGGTTTCTTGTCGTTGTGTTGCTTTTGAGTCTTGTCTCTAACAACATCATCAACACGTACTCTGCAGCGTTCTCCATCCAGTTATCCAGTGTGCACGCTGCACGGATCCCGCGGTGGTTCTGGTGTGTTGTGTGCACCGCTGTGTATTTCGTCGCTGCACTTGTCGGACGCAACCACTTCAGTACAATCCTGGGGAACTTCCTGCCCATGATCGGGTACTGGCTGAGCATGTACTTCATGTTGCTCCTCGAAGAGAACGAGTTGTTCCGGCGTTGGTTCCTGCATCTTTACACACTGGAGTTCCCCGGAGGCCCGGAGTCCACCACAACTACTAAGACTACTACTACTACTGGGGGGACCCCACGGAGTGTTGACGAGTGGAAACGTCGCCACCACAGCGCGCAGGGACACCGGTACAACTGGGACCGTTGGAACGACCAGTCCGTACTGACGCACGGGTACGCGGCCACGTTTGCGTTCGTGTGCGGGATCGCCGGTGTCGTCGTCGGGATGGCGCAGGCGTACTGGGTGGGCCCCGTTGCTCGCCATTTCGGACCCGAGGGGGGGGACATAGCAATGTGGCTCGCAATGGGCATCTCCGGCATCGTGTACCCGCCCTGTCGGTACCTCGAGCTGCGCCGGTTCGGCAGGTGACCTGTCATGTACCACTGGGACGCCGACATGCTACCGCCGTGCGCCTCTTCTTCGCCCAATGAAATTCGCGGGAAATACTGCAAGAAAAATATTTAGCACGCTATTAGCGGTGTTTGTTGTATATAACGAGTCGTTGATGGGCAGGGGGAGGGGGAGTTCGGAGGTACTTCAGAGCCAGGGCAGTTGGGTGAGTGCAGGACACACACACAGAGTGATATAGAATAATCATAATAGTATGCTATCTTGTGTAACGAGGAGATTTGCGATGCGTGCCCCTCGCATTGGGCAGCGGACGCTGTGCAGTTCGCGGTTACTGTGGGAGCAAGCGAAGCCGCCCCTGCGGAAGACTACGGCGGCGACGCTCGCTGAGGTGGACGGTGAGGAGACGCTGGTGGGTCCCGGTGCGCGGCCAGGGACCGTCCCCACCGACTTGGAGCAGGCGACCGGGCTGGAGCGTCTGGAGTTGCTCGGGAAGCTGGAGGGGATCGACGTGTTCGACACGAAGCCGCTGGACGCGTCGCGGACGGGCACGCTCGCGGACCCGATCCTCGTCGAGTCGTACGACGACTACCGGTACGTCGGGTGCACTGGGAGCCCCGCGGGGTCGCACACCGTGATGTGGCTGAAACCGACCGTGGGCCAGGTGGCGCGCTGCTGGGAGTGCGGGTCCGTGTACAAGCTGAACCCTGTGGGTGTACCAGACGCTGGCCACGGCCATTGACCAACCCAGATGACCCAGACGGCTGGGGTGTTTGTATGTGTGTGTATACCGTTTAACAAGCGCGAAACATCGCGAGCGACGACGAACTGCAAAATTTTGTTATAAAAAAAAAAATGAAGAAAGAAGAAGAGGAAGACGGGGGATGTGAAGGGACTTGGAGGATTGAGACAGAGGAAGGGACGGTAGCAGTGGGTTGAGACACGGGTGAGAGTGAGTGAGGCCGGTTTGTGAAGGTATTGGTTTATTTAAGTGCTGTTTTCCTTGCTTCTTCTCTTTTTTTTGTTGGGTGTCGTTGGTATTTTAGGTGCTTTGTTATTCCCCTTATTTTTATTCTGAGGGAGAAGATCCGGACTACATAGAGTGATTCCTTTGAGAGATGGGCAGTGGGGATTTCAATTTCAAGTTTAGCCAATGCTTTGGGGATAAGGCTGATATTGTGGTGACGGAGGCGGATATCATCACGTCTGTCGAGTACGATGCCTCGGGGGACTTCCTCGCGACGGGGGATAAAGGTGGGCGCGTCGTGCTCTTTGAGCGCAACAGGAGCAGTAAACACTGTGAGTATAAGTTTTTGACGGAGTTCCAGTCGCACGACGCAGAGTTCGACTACTTGAAGTCGCTCGAGATAGAGGAGAAGATTAACCATATTAAGTGGCTCAGGCCCATACAGAGGTCGCATTTCCTGCTCAGCACAAACGACAAGACCATTAAGTTGTGGAAGATCTACGAGAAGAATATAAAACTCGTAAACTCTAATAATTTGGAGGAGAGACCCGGTACCGGTGCCGCGACACAGCGCCGCAGGAATAAAGTGTTGTTGTCCATGCAGAATTTAAAGCTGCCGCAAATGGCGCAGCACGATAAGATCATCGCAGCGACCCCGAAACGGGTCTACGCAAACGCGCACACCTACCACATCAACTCGATATCCCCCAATTCGGACCAAGAGACGTTCCTCAGCGCAGACGACTTGCGGATCAACCTCTGGAATTACGATAAACCCGATCAGAGCTTCAACATCGTCGACATTAAACCGGCAAACATGGAGGAGCTCACAGAGGTCATCACGAGCGCGTGCTTCCACCCAGTCGACTGCAACCACTTCATGCATTCCTCGTCAAAGGGCACGATCAAGCTTTGCGACATGCGGCAGAACGCGCTGTGTGACAACAGGGCAATGACCTTCGAGGAGTACACCAACCCGATAAACCACAACTTCTTCACGGAGATCACGTCCTCGATCTCGGACATCAAGTTCAGCCCGAACGGCAGGTACATCGCCGCGAGGGACTACCTGACAGTCAAGATCTGGGACATCAACATGAACAGCAAACCGGTCAAGACCATAAACATCCACGACCAATTGAAGGACAGACTCAGTGACACGTACGAGAACGACGCCATCTTCGACAAGTTCGAGGTCAACTTCAGTGGGGACAGCCGCAGCGTCATGACGGGTTCCTACAACAACAACTTCATGATATACCCGAACGTGATAGCAGCGGGCGAAGGAGACCACCCGGTAGTGGAAACGTTCGATGCCGCGAGCGGATCCAGCAAGCAGAAACAGGCGAAACCCGCGGTGCAACAGGACGGCGAGACGACGGCGGACCCCGAGGAGATCGTGCTACAAGCGGACAAGACCGCGTTCCGGAACAAGCAGTTTGGGTCGATCCAGCAGCGGTCCGCGCGCACGAAAGAGTGGGGGGACGACATAGACTTCAAGAAGAGCATACTGCATTTCTCGTGGCACCCGCGGGAGAACAGCCTCGCCATCGCGGCTACGAACAACCTGTTCATATTCTCCGCGTTGTGAAACTGTCCCGCCGTCGCACTACATACGTTACGTACCATGTTCCTGCACATATATCAAACGAATACAACGCACACGGGTCGAAGGAGAGAACGAATATTCAGTTAACATACACATATACGTAAGATAGATATACGTAGGGGGTGGCCTCAATCGCGTTGAATGTGCCTGTTGACTATAGGGTTCCAGAAAAGAGTCTTGTCGCCGTCCCCCCAGAAGAACGGTTTATGCCTCTGGTTCATAAACTCGTAATCGCGAGGCCAGTCCTGGTCCGGGACGTGCGCCAGATGTTTCCGGTGTTCCGCGTGTTCCTTCTCCACGAAGTACGTGTTCGCCGCCGTGATCAAAATCGCAGGCGCCGCAGCCCACAGAGCGATCTTAAACCACAGGTCGGAAGTGCCCTTTGCGTGAGTCTGCGTCGCCTGCAGACTCTCCCGGAACGCCTTCGCGGCCGCCACGTCCGGAGCACCGAACGCTGGCTTCAAGGCGTAGCTGGGCAGCTTCCCGCCCGTGGCGTACCTCCGTACTATACTCGATCTTGCAAGCAGTTTATTCATTGTTGTTGTATGGTTGTTGTGTGTTCTACTTCGAGGGGTTGAATTTGCACCTCCGAGAACAAGAATCGATGTTTTAAATTTAAGCATTTTTTTTTTTTTTTTTGAGGCGAAAAATCCGTTTTGCCGCTATTGGCGGAGGGTCACGTGGTGCGGGTGTGTGGGTGATGGGATAGTGCTGAAGTCACGAACGAGTATGCCTGCTCTGTGGCCATGCCGGACAGTAGATGCCACTGATGGGCGCATTCCGTAGGGTTTGCCCAAAGGTATATAGATATGGGCGCCTTGCTCTGCCCATACTGTGCAAGAAAACAATGCATCCGGGTATTGCAAAAAAAGTGAGTATTCATTGCGATATAGTATACGATATGTTTTAGATCAAGTATGAATTCTTAGGTATACTGGTAATTAAGTATATGGTTCGAAAATCTCTTCTGTCTTGTATCAGAGAGACCAGTTCATTTGCTAGAGCTAGGTTTTGAATGTTTTCACCATCTTATAATGTGTTCGTCGGGAATGATGTCTTATCATCCCTACCGTAATAATGTTTAGGCTTGTATTGATATCATAATGATGTTATATTCCACATTCAACAATTGTCCGCCCGTCCCTTTTTATAGCTAGTCACCTGTCCCTAGCCAATTACAATTAGTCGTGGTGCTATGCTGGGGGAGGGAAATTACTCAGAGAAATCCATGTAGGAGTGTATATATGTTTTCAAACACGTATGTATCTTTGGATTAACGCCAAGTGGTTGTCGCATAAACTCTAGAGATCCCCCCCCTTCCAATTGTAGGTAACGGATGCTCATAGACCCTCAATATGGTGCCGATAGGCACTGGCATCACGTGGTTTTCTCTCTTTCAGAGAGACTCTCTGCTATTGTCGGTGTTCCCCTGATGTAAAAATTAACACGATTTTACTATTTAAAAGTAATAAAGATTTGCGACGATGGTTATATATGGGTATTATACGTATAGATATGTCGTATTTTAGTTTGATGCAAAGGGGCGATGGTCTCTTGGACGACCCCACCTGTGGTCTTTCCGTGGGTCCCGTGGGTCCCGTGGGTCCCGTGGGCCCCGCGGCTGGTCCACGACATGCTCGCGGTACCTCTCTTTCACGTCCAACTCGTGGATCCGCGTCCCTGTCAACTGGTTACCAATCGTGAACCATCCGGGACGGATGTTGTGGTCCCTGCCGAAGATCTCCAGTTTCCGCGCGTGCGGGCCCACAAGCCGCTCGATGATCCCGTACAGCTCGTCCGGTTTGCGGCTGGTCTCCCTCGTGGTCGAGACAATGACGTCGATGTCGATGTGCCGGTTCAGCCACTGAGGATGCGCCTTCACGCCAACGAGCAAGTGTTCCTTCGAGTGGTTTAGCCAGTGGCCCGTCCGGCCAGTCACAATGGTACGCCCGAGCTGGTTCGTCTTGATCCAGGACACCTCGTTGACGACCTCGTACCCCCATTTGGCGAGCGACTCCTTCCCAAGCTCTAGTGCACGGCCTGTGACCCACAGAAAGAGCACACCTTCGTCCTGCAGCTGGTCGAGGGGCAACTCGAGAAGCTCGACATCGTTGCAAGTACCGTAGGGCAAGTTCATGTGGATATTCCACGCCGGGTCAGCAACGACAACAGAGAACTTGCCCAGTACGCTAAAGTCGAACTTCCGCACGTCGCATTGGATCCATTGCGGGGGTAACGGCTCCTTGCATTGCACGGAGCAGCAGTACCCGTGCGTGTACAGGGGAGGAACCGCCGCAGAGGTATCTGCTGCGGCCCGTTCGCTGGCCAATTGCAAAGCTGACTCCGGGATGTACTGCAGGTAATGGAGGTACCTACAAGTGTTCAGTTTATGGCAGGTGTCCAAGTAGGAGCAGTCTCCGAGCGTGACGTCTGTCTGCGGTTTTAAGTTCGGGATGAAGTGGATGTGCGTCTCTAAACACTGTACGAACTGAGGGTTACGCTGTTCCGCTTTCGTCAGTTTCGACCACTGCATGGAGACCACCTTGTTGTTGACAATGTACGCGAGACCCGTGAGCAGCCGCGCGTGCTCGCAGTCCCCGCACACGGGGATGTACTCCTCGAAGCGCGTTGTGTACTTTGCACGCTCCCTCGCCAACTGGAAACTCACGGGTTCACTCTGCAGGATGTGGTCCAACTTCGCGGACAGTACCTTTACCAGCGGCGCAGTGTACTCGTCGGCTGTCCTCGCCTCCTTATCGAAGTCCAAAGCGTCCATGAGCCTGTCCAGCAACGGCATTTGCTCGTCAAACAGAGTTTCATCATCATCATCGGAGGCATCAACAGTATCATCATGACAATCAACTCTAGTACCACAGCCACTGTCCTGCAGCAGCTGGCTCTCCAGGATCTGCAGCGCGAACGTATCGATGAACTCAATGACCCACTCGGTCCCCTGCAGCTCCCTGGTCTCCACCAGCAGCACCGCATCACCAGATACCTGAGAGATGGTCCTGACACACTTGAGAAACTCGTCGAACGGCGTGGGCAGTTTCTGCTTGTCCATCACGTACAGCGAGTGTACGTCCCTGAGCCGCCCGTCCAACGGTTTAGCGAGCAACAGCGCGCTGTTCTCGCCCAAAAACCGCACCACGTCAACATCAACGTCTACGGGTCCCACCATCGTCACCGCTGTGTCAATGTCGCCCTGTCCGTGTCCCTGGGCCTGTCTTTCACCTGTCGCCGTGTTCGATCTCTGTCGGTTCTTCTCGTTACTACTTCGCGATACATTTTTGCAGTGACAGGTGGCACAAGAGACTGACTGTGACACTGCTTCCTGACCACCAGAGAGTGTAGCAGGCGTGTATATATACACGGTGGAATGTTCCGGACGCCGTCGCCAACGTGTTTCACAAGTGTCGCAAGTTATACAACTCTACGTAACTAGTTAACAAACCCGATCTCCACGACACTTCAAAGGGGGGTAAACTCGTCCTACAGCGACCGGATCACCTCGTGACAAAGACGAAACCACACCGTCTCCCTGGGCCCGTTCCAACGGAACAAACGATGGACGCGGAACCTACATCAGGGGGACACTGGCACGGTTCGTCTTGTTCAGTTGGGCATCGAATATTTATTTTGTGTCACAAAAAACTCGTTTTAAAACTTCGTCAAACGACTTCTCACTGTCTTCTTCCACTTTGAATGACAACATCCAGAGCTGTACCGTGTTTGTGATGGGTGAGGGGACGTTTAGTTACGACGGGAAGACTGCGGACTCGCTGCCGCAGTTTGAGTTTGGCGCGGCGCGGCCCCTGCGGGTGTCGTACCATTTCAATCCGAAGGTGTCGCACTACCACTACGGCGTGAAGCACCCTATGAAGCCGTTCCGGTTGATGCTTACTGACCATTTGGTGTCTGGGTACGGTATGCACAAGGTGATGGACCTGTATGAGACACGCGCTGCGACGAACGATGAACTTGCGGAGTTCCACACGGAGGACTACGTGCGGTTCCTGCAGAAAGTGTCGCCGGACAACTTGGGCAAGCTGCCGCGCGGGACGCTCGAGAAATTCAACATCGGAGACGACTGTCCCATTTTCCAGAACCTGTACGATTACGCAACGCTGTACACGGGGGCGTCGCTCGATGCCACGCGGAAACTGATCAACGGACAGAGCGATATCGCGATCAACTGGTCCGGCGGGCTGCATCACGCGAAGAAGAATAGTCCGTCAGGGTTCTGCTACGTCAACGACATCGTACTCTCCATTGTGAACCTGCTCCGATACCACCCACGCGTGCTCTACATTGACATTGACCTCCATCACGGCGACGGCGTCCAGGAGGCGTTCTACACCACGGACAGGGTGTACACCATCTCCTTCCACAAATACAACGGCGATTTTTTTCCAGGAACTGGGGACATCGACGAGACAGGGTGCGACGCAGGTGAACACTTCGCACTGAATGTGCCCCTTGAGGACGGGATAGACGACGACTCGTACATAAACCTGTTCAAATCTGTGATAGACCCGCTCATCACCGCGTACAACCCAACAGTGATTATCCAACAGTGTGGCGCGGACTCCCTAGGTCACGACAGGCTTGGGTGCTTTAACCTCAACATCAAGGCGCACGGCGAATGCGTCAAGTTCGTCAAATCGTTTGGGATTCCCATGCTCGTTGTCGGCGGCGGTGGGTACACACCGAGAAACGTGTCCCGTCTCTGGGCCTACGAGACCGGGGTCCTCAATGATGTGATCCTGCCCAAGGATCTCCCGGAGGGACTCCCCTTCAAAAATTTCTTCGGACCGGACTACAGTCTGTACCCTGTCCTCGACGACCTTTACGAGAACAAAAACTCAAAGAAGTACCTAGAGGATACCAGGATACGATGCCTTGAAAATATACGATACTTACAGGGTGCCCCGAGCGTCCGCTGCGACGCAGACGTGATCCCCTCTCAGGATCTCAGCGCATTGACAGAGGAGGAGGAAAAACAGATACAGGAAATGAACGAGGAACGCAACGACTTGTGGAGACTCGAGCAGATGGAAAGGGACAGTAACAAAGTAGGAGAATTTGTATAACATATGGATATGTGTTATGGAGGCATTTGTGTGCGGTGTCATCCCGATTCATCGTCGGCGGTGCCTCTCTCCGTGTAATAGATTAATGACTTGTTACTACATGCAATACAGTGCGGTAAAATACACCAACTCTGACATGTGAGGGGATTCGTGAGGCTTGTGGATGGCCGCAGTGTCCGAAACGTATATAGACTTGCAAGGTGCCTGTTTCGGTATCCTTTGACACAATCTTCTGATGCCAAATCTCTGAAGGAAGTTACCAATCAAGAGCACGTTATATAACTACGCATTCGTTGTAAAAGTAAATATCAAACTGGACTGCATTCACTAACCAGTCGCACCCGTGTTCCCCAATTACAGATTTAACTGTTTCAAATTTGAAACTTTGGGTAAAATATGAACAATTTCAACGCTTAATTCAAACAGGCAACGAAGAAATATATAAAAGAGAGAGAGAGAGCCAAGTAGAAACCGGTCTCATCTTGTTCAACCCAACGCTCTGTCGACCCAATACCCGAGAACAGACTCGTGATGGATCCGAAACTTCGTAACACTCTTAAACGGATAACACAGATTCAACTGCTCGTCCTGTTATTCGGCATTTTGATAAAGATTACGGATAGGTATTTGCTGAACAGTATATGCTTCTGGGTGCTCCGATATCCCGATATAGGCGGGAACAACATTTTGTGGTGGCAACGATTTTCCACCACAGAGAGACTCGGCTGGCGGTTCATTGATTATGTCGAATCAAAGTGACCCTTCAGACCAAATAGGTATGAAACAAGCGGATACAAACTCATTCCAGTAGATATAGCAACGAACTTCAAACGTGTGAAGGGTACCATTTCCAGAAACAGAATCAGAGGGAGTTGTTTCATCACAAACATCGATACAAATAGTAATATGTATACATACTATACAGAATATAACAACATGCTGAACGCAAAATGCTCACACAGCGTCCGGGTTTAGTTCAACACCACCAACAGCCCAGATCTCAGTCTCATCCTCAAACCTGTCACTATACAACGTTTCCGCATCACCACCGTCAGCGATTCTTTCTCTTTCAACGTTGGCTAGTCTCTTACCGACCCTCTTCGTGTAGTCACCAATGGACCTCAACTGAATCGTGGTCTTAGCCACAGTATCAACACTGGCATTACCACCAGCAGATAACTGTTCAAACCACCCTTGGAATGTCTCCATGTCGGGTTCTTCAATCAGTTTGAATATAGCCAAATATGCCTTTTCTGCGGCAAGCTTGATTGGAATAACGGGATCACGCAGACAAGCAAACACCGAGGGGCCCAGAATGTCCAAGTAAGGCTTGACACAAACATCAAACTTGAATCTTGCGACAGTTCTAGTGACTACCAAACATAGTCTTCTAGTATCGCTGGAGTTGCTAACGGGCCGGATCATCGCAAGAGACAAGGTATTGGTCAACTTAGCAATGTTTTCCTCAGAGAGAGTTAAGACAGAACTACACTCCACTTTAGACTTAGGAGACTTTGTCTCGTTAATCAGAAGCAGCATTTTACCAGCAGCAATAACACCGTTATCACTGAAGTACACGTCCGATGAGTTGATCGAGTTGATGATGTAATCAACAAAGTGGCTCACCATTGATTCTTGGAAGATATGGCCTGGTGCGTCGCTTAGGAAAGAATTCACAGTCAAAATGGCGAACTTACCCGAGTTGCCCTCTAATGAAACATCCAAGACTTTGTCCTTCAAAATGTGTGCTGCCTCCTCGCTGGATAAGATCTCAGACAAAGAGCCAATTAGTTTTGCATATGCAATGGCCATCTTGTCATTACTCACTAGCATTTCTTCTTCAACTAAGTTGACGATGTTTGATTTCGATGTTTCATTCAACTTCAAACCAGCTTTAGTGACAACTTCCAGCAAGGCCTTCAACATTGCTGTTTTGACACCCTCATCAGAGGTTTGCTTCGTACCACTGACCAACTCAATTACCAGTGGATCAACACGAGGTTGATACTCAATCAACGTACCCAGTGCTTTAGCAGCACGCAAACGCAGGGTTTCATTGGTGGCATCAGATAAAGATTTCACAAATGTCCTTTGCAATTGGGGGATGAATGGCCTCAAAAATTGTGGGATCTTCATGAACAGAATATTCAATGCAAACAGAATAGCAGCCTTGATGTCACTACTGAATCTTTCCCCAACAACACGAATTAGAGGACCTGTGATGACACTAACAAACGGTTTCAAATTAGCCGAAGGCGTCTTGGAAATAACGTCTGCAATCGCCAAAGCAGAGGCCTCACGTTCATCATTCGAACCATACATCAAACCATGCAGGAAGATTGGCAGAACACAGTTGGGGCCTCTTGGCAAAGTAAAGGCGGCCAAGTCACTGCGTGGAGTCCCGACCATGGCCAAACTTTGCTTAGCTGGTTTAACTAATCTCTCCAACATAGCCTTGTCTTGCTTCTTCAGCAAAACAGTCAACGCATCACAATTGCCCTTCACAACTCTTGGATCCTTGTCATCCATAAATAATATAGCGTTACTGACAAAGTCAGGAACATACACGTCCAAATTCAAAACTGTTTTTTCGAAGAAGTTTGGTAGGCGATCCAAAACTGCAATACGTTTTTCCATGTTTTCGTTCTTCAGCAAAGCCATTATCTGCTGCATCAGAGGATGCAACCCTTCTTCTTCTGTAACCGACAAGAATACCTTGTCCATAGCATTGTTCAAAGACTCACATTCTTCTTCAGAGGTAGTAGAGACGATGGCATCGACCAACGAGTTTACTACAACCGACAAACGCTTGTACAGCGCTGAACCAGCAACTTCGGCTAATGAACCCAAGGCTGATGCTCTGAACGAGTCTATTGGTGGAGCCAGTAGCGTTGGAATCAAAACCGGGAAGATGACTTCTGATTTCGTGGACATAATGTCTTGAAGACCTAACAGGGCATTTTCCGACTTTTCGGAAGTACCCAACATGTTCAAAAGGTAAGGAATGACCTCATCAATAGCAACCTTACCAGCAACCGTCTGGAATGCGTCAAAGGAGGCTGCAGCCGCCTGTCTGACAGACTTACTGCTATCAATCAACGTTTGACGAATAATGTTGACAATGATTGGGAAGAACTCTTCCAAGGCATCTGTATTCGAAGATTCAATCAACTCATACAGCGCAATACAAACACCTTGTCTGGAATCAGGATTGGTGGCATCTGCCACCGACTCATCCAGTGTTGGTAGCAATTGAGATAGAGCATTCCCACCGACACGACGGACCATATCACCTAGTGTCTGAGCAGCAATGTTACGCAAAGAGCTAGACGAGGACGCCAAATTAGTGACGATCATCACAGTTAAGGTTGGGAGAACCTCTCTAATAACACGAGGAGTATTTGGCACCAACGCCTTCCAAATATCAACAGTAGAAGCACGGACAATACCTGATGTGTCGTTTCTGCACACAAACAAGGCAGCCAAAACCCTATCACGGCGGTCTTGACCCAGAATGTCAACAATTTTGTTTGAAACTTCTCCGTGATACTCACCGTCTTCGTCAGAGAACTCATTTCTTGAAGAGATACCAGTAACCTGGAACAACAATTCACCTGTTAATTGGACAGAAGACAAACGGATCCGCTCGTTTTCATCGAACATACCCCTCTCCAGTTCAGGTAACAGTAAGTCAATGGCCTTGGAGGCATAATTCTTGACAATCAATTTACCAGCCTTCAGCGAAGTGTCGCGAATATTCTCGTCAACGTCAGCCAGGCCAGCCAGAATGGGTTGAATGATTTGATTAATGTACGGGGCAAATTGAGCACCAAAACAGATTGGGATGAATAACAGCAAAGGCGCGTAACCTTCCCTAACATATGAGCGGTAACTGGAAACCCCACTCAGGATTGTTGGCAACAGTTCTTCTAGCTTAGACAAACCTAGACCACTTATAACTTCAGCCAAAGCCTGAGCGGAACCCAAACGATCACCCGCTTTTGTTTCGTCACTCAAAGTATCCAACAGACGAGGAATCAAATCTGGGAACTGCTCTTCACCTAATCTTTCCACTAGGGCACCAAGTGCACGAGCAGCTGTAGCTCTGGTATTTGGGACAGGGTCAACCATAGCAATTTCTACTTCATCTATCAATTGCTGTAGATATGGCAACAAATCCTTTGTATCAACCAGAATAGCCATGTTCCCGACAATTTTACAGGCCTTTCTCTTAGTGTTTGCTGACCTTTCGTGCATACCACGATGAATAACATGGATGATCAAAGCTAAAGATGGCCCATCAATGTAATGAACAAACTGGGTCTGGATCAATGCATCCAATGCATCTTCCGTATACTTTGTAGGATCGCCAATGGCCTTGATGAGAACTGGAACCATTTGTTGAATTTCAGGGTTTCTGATAACTTCACCAAAACGTTTTAATGATTCGTCTGCAGCCTTACGAACCTCTTTATGTGAGTCATTCAAAACACCAACGATTTGAGGAACAATGGTGGACAGAGATGCAGAAAGTTGCGTAGGATCCAAATAGGCCATATTACCCAACAGTTCAACAGAACCCCTCTTCGTCCGCCATGCAATTTCATCCAAGTTTGAAATGGCCACTGGAATCAATTTGGTGACACCATAACTGGTAGTATGGGCCATAATGACCTTTGTTGCTTGAGCTGTTGCGTCACGGACTTCCGGAACGGAATCCCCAAGATTCTTCAAAATGTTTGGCAAGATTTCGATGATATAAGGTTCAAAATACTCCTTTAGAGACAGCGACAGATATTCGAATAAGTAGGCCACAGATTGACGGCGTTTGGGTTCCTTCTTGTCTTCAGCAGCTTCGATTAGATTACGGATGATATCAAACTCAGATAAGGCCAGAATACCGTAACCCTTTACCAAACCCGCAATACCCCACGCAGCACCTTTTCTAACACTAGTAGGTAGGTTAGGATCTAGAAGTTTTGACATCAAATCGTTGATATAGCTTTCGACATTATCCCTGAATTGAGAAACCAACGGAGAAATACAAGCAGAAACCGCCTGCTGGACCTCTGAAGACGGAGTATCCAGCGTAGCTAACAGTCTATCAACGATGGTGTGTATTCTCGGGTCATCTTTTTGCAAATGCCTCGCTAACGTACCATACAAAATAATGACATTTTCTTTGATAGTCGTAGACGTTTTCGAAGTTAGGGATTGTTCAAAAATCGGAATCAGTTCCTCGGATTTTTTAGCTCCATGCAGAGCAATAACTTCAATTCCTGCTTCCTTCATTTCTTGACGAACTAGAGCCGAAGTGTCACCAAGAGGACCATCCTGAATCAGAAACTTGATAATATCTACCACATCTTCAGTGTCATCCTTCAAGCCGACAGTTAGTTCCTTCAAAGCAATGGCTGCTGTACTTCTATCCTGCCACGTATCTTTACGGTCGGATGCACTGATAGTAACCAAACCAAACTCATCGATAACGTCTTCTAAGGGTTTGGCTTTCCCTTTGTAGAAATCCATGAGCATACCAATGCTGCTTTTTAGGAGTGCACTGTCCTCCTTTTCCAGAGCAAATGTGGCGGCGGCGTAAGCCCTAGCAACAAATAGACGCAGACCACTATCATCCTTATCAAAGAAGTTTAACAAAGACTTCAACAGTTCTTCAGTGACTGTGAAGTGACTGAACTCCCAGATAAAATCAGCTAACTCACGGTTACCTGCATCCGATTCAAACCTACAGATGAAAACTTCAGGTGACCATTTCATGTGTGGTTCAAGTTCGAATTCATTGTCCAAGGTCTCTAAAACAGTGGCACGGACAAAGGGATTGGGCGATAATAAATGCGATAATATGATAGCCAGATCGTCCTTAGTTGGGGATATTGAAATGCTTTGACATAATGCGTTGAAACAATCCTTGGCAAATTTTGCTTTGGAAGCCAGCCCTAACAAAGAGAGCAGAACACCAATAATAGGGACTCTAGGGATTGAGGAATCCTGGAACGCTTGTGCGTGAATTGAAATAATTTCCATAGCCAATAACAAATGCTCTTCTTCTTTGTCTTCTTCCACAAACTCTGTTCTGTGAACAGGCTTACTAGCGTTCTTCAGGGCTACTGCCATACCCTCGTGTAAGACGTTGATCAACAAAGGCAGCAAGTAGGTCAAGCTAATAGAATCTAGGGCATTTTGGTTAGCAACAAATTTTATTCTGAACAAAATTCTTGATACAAGTTCAGTTAGTGATTCTTGCATATAGTTTTCTGAAATGTTGGCCACTTTATGGACACGCAGAATTGCTAAACCAATGAATAATCTAGTGCTATCTAGTCTGTCAGAAACATTAGACGAGACATTCAAGAATGCATCATTGACTGCACCATCCACTAGCTCAGAAGATATTTCGATCTGCGCCAACTCTAATAATCTGGTGATAGCAGTTGGAAACCATGTCTGTATACCGTTGTCCACCATGAGCGCGTCCTTACTCAAATAGTTGATCAACTGAATACCACGCTTGATTTTCGATACGACAGCTGATATTTCAGATCTTATGGTCGATTCCTTTTTCAATTGTTCATTTACCAGAACTTGTTGTTCTTTGGTATATTTCTTAGCCGTTTTCATAGCTTGCTTCTTTTTTATGCTTTCTTCCCACTTCAGAGTTTCGTAGTCCTTGGAGTTTTTATCTGCTAATTTGCTGGCCGTTTGTTTATCCACAACATCAATGACCATGGTACCTTCTTCCCCTTTCCAAATTTCCAGATCGGTAGTGGTGTACTTGGTAATGTCATTGGTTGCTAGATCAGATTCAATAGCCTTTACCAGTAATGGGGCCACTGCCTTAGGATTTACGAATGATGAGTAAGCCGCGGCCTTTAGTACACATTCGTACAGTGGTGTACCATTCATACTGTTGTCATTAGTAATAGCAAGAATACGCTCCATGATCTGAGATGAGTTCTCTGCAATGATTATAGAAGGGTTCATTTCCGCATTGAGTACCAACCCAGCCCATCCATTTTTTAGTTGGAATGGATATTGTGAAATAATTAACAACTGCACCAAAACTTCCTGCTGAGCTAGTTTATCGCTAACGGGGCATGAAATCGTGTTGAAAATTGGGGCACTGAACTTAAAAGCAACATTCTGCTCCGTCAGAGTTGATTTATTCAACTGAATTTTCTTTTCAAGCGATCTGACGACGCCTAAACCGACTAATTTGGGATTCCGTACGAATGCCCTGCTCAATAGTTTGGCCGCACGAATACGATCATTATAGGGCAAAATTGTAGATAGGGTGGCATTGACATGGGAATCACCATAATAGGACTCAGTTGGCAGCTTTGCTATTACATCTTGTATCTTTGAAGTTACCTCTCCCATAGCCAGAGTTTCGACTCTATCAATGTACTCTGAACACGCCAAAATACTACTGTGATCATGCTTATTTTGGTTATTCATGGTTTCAGAGAAGAATTCCAGTAAGCTTTCGGAGAAAACATCGAGCAGTTCAGCTGAGGCCTGAGAGCAGTGTTTTAAAAAAGAGATCATCCATAATTTTCTCAGATTAACCTTCTTTTCAGTAAGACCAGCCTTGATGGTTTTGTTAATTTCCTCAACTAAACCAGGAAGAGAAAAGTAATGTGTGAAAAATGCATCTAGCAATAACGACAAAGCAGCTTCATTCGATTCTTTCAAAATGTAATTGGACAGACCAGTAACTAGTTTGGCAGAGACTGTTTGAGAGTTGACTGGTATCTTGATGAAGATTTTCGAGGCCAGTGATTTATACTCTGCGTTTAGGTTCGCCTTGATATTCTTGAAAACTTCATCAACAAGTTTCTCCAAATCTGGTTCAGCCAGCCTTTGAGGTGGTGCATTCGACAATAACGCCACAATCGAACTCAAAGCAGCCATTTTCACAGGTTCCTTGGAACTTTTTAGGTTGGAAAATGTTTGAGTCATCAGTTTCGATGAAACAAAAATATTCAAAATATCAATCTTACCGAAATCCGCAGCACTGTAAAACTCTGCAGCAATGTTTAAACCATTTTCTGGTGCTCTGAGAATACCTTTCTCAAGGTTTGGCAGGAATGAGGTTTTGAATAGCTCTTCCGTGATGAACTCCTTAATAAATGGAGAAAGCGAGCTTGCTAAACAGGCTGTTGAAACTGAGGCCTTTCCGATGATAACTTCCTTCCCAATGAAGGTACAGTATTTCTCGACGTATTTTTCTTGTAACAAGTTGTATAGAGCAGGCTTCTTTTGAAGCAGTTGCAACGCGGCCTGAACAAGGGCACCAATATAAGTGACAACACCTGCTGGTGGGAATTTCGCTTTGACGTTTTCATCGAGTAAAATGTTCAACATAATATCCATCGTCTTAGAGGTATCGTTTTCTCTGTCTAGAGTAAATACCAGAGACCTCCTCGTAGACTGAATTAAACTATGGCGAATCCTCGAGTTGTGCTGGTTTCTTTTCTTGTGTAATTTTTTGGTTGGCTCTTGGTTGTCTAATACGGCTTCCACACCACCAGTAATAAAACAGTGGGCCTCTAAGAGGTTAGAGACGTGTGACTCGAAGGTAGTTTCATCTTGAGAAGCAAATTCCAAGAAGGAGTTAATCCACTCCAACAGATTCAGATAATCAGCAACAGCTTTCACACCAACATGGGGGGACACCTGATCTATGATAAACTGTAGGTAGATTTTCAAAAGTCTTGGTTCCAAGCGTAATATGTCTTTAAAAATAAGCATAACTACTTTCTTGGACGCGGTATCATTGTATGTTGCATATGTTTTTAGTAGAATAGAGGATATAAAGTTCAATTGACCAGCTTCCAAAGTTTCACTTTGAACTAGCTTCTGCAACTTTTCCAAATAAGGGACTCTCTGAGTCACCTGTGAGGCATTGACCCTCGTCCCTAATGTTAAGTTCACCTCCTCCCAAGTAAGCATAGCTGGTATGGGGTATTAACGTTGGGCGAACACGATGTTGGCATCAAAAAAGTTCTAGTTAAAGGAAGTTGGCATTGGATCTAAATAACTGCATCGAGTGAAAAAAAAATTGCTACTGTGTCAAACTCAAAATCTGTCAAAAATTTTTTCTCGTTCGGAATGATTTATATATTACTGGGCACTTAACTGAACCGTGGTGACCGCTGGAGCAGTGGCCATGTTACATGGCGAGCTTAATGCAACTCTACCAGTAACTACAAATCACATCAATCATATATCATCTCGAAATTTATAGAGTCGCAATTTTATGTATCGACAAATTGTTATGAGCAGCATGGGAGTTGGGAGAAAAGGTAACTTATTTCTTTCCGAGTCACCATTTCTGAAATGGTAACCATACATCCGTCACCATACCATTGTCATCCACAACAAAATAGTGTGGAAACTGGGCCATGACAATGCATGCATGTTGTGGTAGAATTGCAATTTTAGTACCCAATGCGAAATGCTCCGTAGTCGAACCCTCGTACGGTTTCAAAATCCCATGCTCTTGCGAGACACGATCCACATACCAATCAATATTGCAAGTCTTACTGTCAAGTACCTCATCCGTTTTTACACAAACACCATATCCCTTGTATTTGGAGGTCTCTCTCGTGAGTGCCATCACACCAGTATTGGTTAAAATTTCGTTTCTTTCTTCATAATGGGAGACTACAGATCCCAGTACAAAACCCGCTATCTCATAATCTTTAATACAGCCCGTTGAGAGCTGTTGTAAATCATACAGACAGTAGTTACCACAATGTATCTCTAATGTCCCTACCAATTTACTTTGCACGTAGTCAATCAAAAGGGGTTCGTCTCGGATCCTCAGTGAATTTGATGTTGGAGTGGCACCAACAGACAGAACCAGCTTGCTAACATCCAATGATTTCATCTGCTTTTTAGTTTCAATAGCAGCTTCATTGACAGCTTCGATTTCATCCATGAGTAATTTGTGGGAATCGATGATACTGGTCGAACTATAACTATGACCCGCATGTGCATAAATACCATACAACTGAACAACTTCTAAGACCTCCGGGTCTGATAACCTAGAAAGTACTTTACGGAACTCTTTTGAATGGCATACGACACCTGCCCTACGGGTGCCCATATCTATTTTCAAGAACACGGACCACTTTTTAGTCCCTTGAGGTCTACCAAACTTTACTAGATTATCGATGTGCTCTTTGCAGTCAACAAATATCCTCAGATGGTCAACTCTTCTCGACAAGGCGACTAAGGATTCCAAATATTCCGGAATACATGCAGGTAAACTAAAGCAAATATCTTTCACGTAATCCTTACCTATCTCATCTTCATAATCCAGTAACCCCTGTGCTTCCTTGATTGTGGAGATGAGAATTGAGTCTGTGGGATTGTTCACCAGCCCGACACCTAATTGCTTGAAAGTTCCTTTAGCGGTCTTATGTGTCTTTATATGTGCTCTAAATTTAACATTTTTTCCAGTGGCCGATCTCAATTCCTCCACGTTTTCAAGCATCATGACGCAATTCTCATTGAATTTCCGCTCATTGATGACAAATGAAGGTGTAGGCAGTTCTTTAAAATGCACACCCTTATAGATCGATAGCAAGTCAGACATTCCCAAATATTCTTTTACTGCGTTTAGGTTCAAAATTGATTGACTGGGTATTTGTGTGCTTTAGTAAAAAAGCAAGAATCCGGTATATATACAGGCAACCTGTGACAACCTGCACTCCATATACGTTCAAACCTCTTGTTACGTCGCGATATTCAAAGTGATCGAAAATGAAAAGAGGAAAAAACTAAAAAATTCGAATACATATCAGAAGCTTTATGGATGCTCTTCAAATAAAACCACTTCACAGAAAGTATAACGTTTTTGCAAGCAGTTATAATCGTAACACTCAAACTTAGACATTTACACCTGGTAATGTTGAACCCATATTATCGACCTTCTTTTTGATGCTTTTCAAGTCCTTGGACAATTCTATGCAGTCCAGGCATCTTATCATGAGCTTGGTATCGTTAACTAGCACCACAGTTCGATAGATGGACTTAATCACATAATCAACTGGTGGTAACGCGTTGGGGGATATCATATTTTCCAAAACTAGTGCATTAAACTCTTTGTTCAACAAAGTGTCTCTATGAACCTTCCCGGCACTGGCTGGAGGTGCTGCACCAAGCGTAGTACTTCTATTTGCAAAATTCCCTTGAAACTTTCCTGGTGTTTGTAGAGTGCTGTTTATCTTGAATAGGGGGTCGACCGACTCTTCAAAGTAATCTTCACCCTTTTTAACCTTGCTTCTCATTTTCTTCAAAGACAGCAGACCTAAGCCAGCATCTAAATTAGAGGTGGAGCCATCGTCCCGCGTTTTTTCGTGCGTGCTGGAACTCTTCGATGAGCTACGACCCTTCTCACCGTTAGAGCTATTGTCCTCATGGTGGTTTTTTGAGTCAGGCTCAGAATTTGAGGTCTCACGTCCCATTGTTGGATAACTTCCACTTTTTGCACTTCCAGGGGTCCCGCTGTTGCTGCTGCTACTTGTTTCCGAGTCTGAATTTTCCATAACGTTCCCCTCCATAGACGAATCAATAAGGGCCATTTCCCTTTCGTTTGTAATTTGTTTATCGTTCTTAATAGGCCCAGGTTTTCTAAACTGAATTTTGTGCTTCGTATCTATATTCAAATCATCAAATCCAAACTTTAAAGTTTGTGGGTCAATTTCCTTGCTCAAGCTTGACTTCTTTTTCGATCGAGGTGAGAAAGTAGAGCTGGATCTTTTTTGATCGAGATTCAGATTCGGCGGGAATCCAATGGAACCGACTGATGCAAAACTCGCTCTTGGACTGTAAACGACCGGGAACGCATTAGAGAAGGACGAGAAACTGTCATTTTTCGCAGATTCTTTCTCATACTGTTCCCCCCCATCACTAAACCCACGAGTACTAACTGAGTAGTTACGAGAGTACCTTTCTAATAAATTCAGCTCTAGGAAACCATCATCTATTGCCTCTAAGGAACTCTTGATTCGTTCTAAATCCACATATTGTTTATTTTTGGATAAGTAGTCATTTACCAATGCTTCTTCACCGTTGAATTCAGCGCAAGCCTTGTGCTTTAGCGACTGTTTCAAAGAGTTGCAAATAACATAGAGGCTTTCCTCCTTTCGCCCAACTAGGGAATACAGCACTTCGGATATTAGACTGTACAGGAGAGGAATCTCATATATTTTACCCATGACGAGTAAGTCTAAAATAACTGGGGCTAAAAGCCATTTCCCGTTTACCTGACCAGTGTAGAAAAACTCTGCAAATGCCCGAACGCTCAGCGTTGGCCAGGGCATGTACAAAGACCGTGGTATCATCAGAGGTTCGAGATCGTTCATATCACAATAAGGAAAGCTTCCAGCACTGTCCGTATTCGAGGTGATCGATAATCTCGGCTTCTCTCCGGTTGCGGTGAAAGAGTTAGAGGTTCCTAGTGGAGGTCGGTGAGTCCTACTTGTGGATTGTGACGAAGGCACGCTTGGAAGTCTTGGTCTTTCTGGCGTTGGAAATGGGGAAGCTGGATATTTGTTCGTATGGTCATGCCCCTTTAATTGGTTATAATTGAGTGCAGAGGCCATTTCGTAACTGTCGTCCAAAATTTCCTTATCCAGGGAGTTATGGACGGGTTCCGGTGGAAGCTGGGTATCCGAGAAACTTCCCGTACTATGATACGACGGTTTCCTAGATGATAGTGGGCTGTTCCGGTTGGACAACGAGAATTCGTTGAATGATATGATGCTCCGGGTAGATTGAGGCGGGACTGGGATTGACTCCTCTGGAGCTTGCTGCAACGGTGGAATTCTGACGTTCAAAATACCTGGGAAAGTTGGTTCTACCCCTACTAGACTGTTCTTTCTACTATTCCCAGTGCTATTGCTGTGGTTTATCCCTGAATTCCCTGTTCTATCTGACGATGAGCTTACGTACGAAATCGAGCTTCGGGCGCTGGTTGGGTATCTCAGATTTGAGTGAACTGGAACAAAAGATTCATTTTGCTTTATTGACGGCATTGTTGGATGGGACGACCGTCTTGCGTTCTCCAATTTCCCTATTGCGTTAATACCATTGCTGAACATTTCTGAAGGCAACCCCAAAAGCGACGAGCGCCTCTTTTCCGTCTGTGTTGTGTGTGGTGCTATTGCCCTGTCCAATTTGTCCGGTGGTGGCGATGAAGCTTTCTCTTGAAAGGGAACTCTGAATACCATACCACCAGAGGAGCTAGTAGTCGATCCTGTGGTAACCGATCTTTTCAACTCTACGGCATTCAGTCCGCTGACAACACTGTTCTTCCGACTCTTACTTGGATTTGTAGCGGCTACAGAGGAATGCGGTGGGACACCTTCATCATCATAGTTACTGTTGAATGTAACATTAGACATTTTTGTTTTACCTGCCGTAGGCTTTGTCAGTCCGGTGGCTACATTGCTGTTTGTACGTGAAAATTGAGTCAGTGGAGTGGATACCGGAGGTGCGCTGTTGCTGTTGCTGTTCCCGTCACCGTCCTGGCTCCCCCTGTTCTGCGATGGATATGCGAGGTTCCCAGTAGAATATCTGTTGAAGAAGTTTGGCAGTGATCCTGCGGAAGACCAACGGGACCCACGTCTAGATAAATCTTTTGAACTGAGTCTTGATCTGATCGGGGATAAATTAATAAGTTGGGACCGTTTCCCAGAGGCCTCGTACTCTGTTACTGCGTCGGAGTACCCCCTGGAAAGAAGGTAATCGAAGTAGCGCCCCCACCGTTTCCTCAGCAGGTACAGAGGCACTCCAACAGATTCTCCCTCGGACGTAATGAATTCAAAATCAGAAAGTGGGTTCCCAAATATCTCGAGGGCGTCTTTCCCCAGGACCATGGCGTACGGTGGGAACACTGATCTAATGGTGCTGACCTCCATTGGTGGTGCGATGTATCTGATATATTTTTCGAACTGTGAGGTTGCGGCGGAGGTGAAGTCTTCCTTCGCCTTCAAGTGTTCCTCCTCTCTTTCCCTTGTGGCAGATTCCTTGAATATTTCGTCCAAATTATTGTGTAGTAGTGAGTTGGACATGGCTGTCTGGTTGGACAAGGCGTTGACTTCGTACAATGGGTGCACTGTCTTGTTGAACGCGTTCAGCATTGCGAGACTGAAAGTTTCTATGTAGTCGAATTTTTGCACGCTGGGGAGGTACCCGTCGTCCTTCTTTGTTCCCAGGAGCAGTGCTCTGTGGTGTGATTTCCACACAAACACTCTCCAGAACCTGTGAATTTCCAACTGAGACTCTGGGCAGTTAATGTCTACCCTAGTCCACTTCCCTGACGGTATGTCAAAGATAAAGCAGCAGAAGTTCGACGTGTTCCTGTCAGGGTGGAACCCGCCCATGATGATATTGTATCCGAAAGTGTCCCCCGTGGGGGATTTGAGGTTGAAGGGTTCTAACAGGAACTCCTTCTGTTGCAACGATGTGTACGCCATTCTTATACCCGGCGAATTCGACACAAGGGGCAGTGCTGTTATCGGCGAGACGATCCTGTCGTCTGCTCCTGAGGCGCCGATCTGGCTGTCATCGGAGATATCCTCCTTGGAGTGCGAGGTGCTGCCACCTCTGCTGCGTGTCTCCTGGCAATTCGGCATGTAGAATGCGAGTGCTGGAATTCGAGCCTTGTTGTCCTCTACAAGGATGGAGAAGTTGCGTTCTCTAGTGAGGCTGACGGCGTTCCCATCGATATTTGCCGAGAGGTTCATTGGGTCCGGTGGCGTGACTTCGAATTGCCAGCAGCTCTGCGTTACGTTGTATATGTCTATGGTGTTGATTGGTTCGTTGAGGTTGTTAAGTCCGCCAACGATGATCAGTTTCGTGTCCCTTGTGTCCCTGTGCTCATTTTTGACATGCACGGTGTGGTTGAACCTCCTCGCGATGGACGGATTCCTGCTGAGCAGCGTCCATTTGTTGGTGAGCAAGTTGAGTCTCCACAGCTCGTTTGTGGCGACCAGTTCGTACCCGTTCTGCGGGGAAACGACGAGTCCGCCAAAGATGAACAGCGAGTGATCCACGTAGCACATTGCGTGGAAGAGCCGTTCGCTGAGATCACACACGACAAGTGGCTTGTCCCTGGTGAGTTCCGAAGTCGATTTCGAGTCCGTGTTGTCGCGGTCTGCAGCCGCAGCCCCAGACTCCTCTTGCCCCTGCCCATCGAACGGCTGCTCCATGTCGCGGTCCACGGTCGTCTCCAGTCTAGTCCACGACCGCGAGATAAGATCGAGGAAGAACGTCTCCGAGCTGATCCACTGGTCGAGGTTCTGAAAGGTGATCCCGTTGTTCTTCCTCCTGGCGAAGTACAGTATGAGTTCTTTCTGTATGTTGAGTGAGTTGACCTGGTGCAAGTTCAAGGGAATGGTGAGCCCACCATGGACGTACACGTTGGACCTTGTGAGTGTGACCGCTGCGCCCGTGCGCAACTCCAACGTCAGTTTCCTTCGGAGACACTCGTCCAGCGGCTCGTCTTCTGATCCGTTCAGCGCGGGCGTCGAGCTCGCTGCGGTCAGGTTGTGCGGGGGCGGCAGCGAGGGCAATTTCAGCGGGTAGCATTCACAATCTGTCGGCTGCAACATCTCCAACCGCGTGTTACCGTTTCTTCTGTGTTCGCCGTTTGTTGTTGTTGTACCAGGGTACAGCAGCCCTTCGGACTTCCCATATTCAAATATATATATATATATATTTATATATACGTTGTGACGAAACGGGACAGGGGAGAGACACGGAAGTGTATATAATAGGGTCCTCCTGTGTCCCAGTTACAATGCTGTAGAGATCCATCCGAGTGCCAAGAGACACAGTCCCAGTGGGAATATCTGTACAAACCCTTTACTTTTGGTGACGAGCGAGATTGCCGTGAGTGACCAGACCATGCACGCGGCGAGCGACAACAGTTTGAGCGCTGTGGTCCCACGGACCGCCCAGCGGTGATCCCTCCCCAAAGCTCTAAACACGAGCGGCAGCACTGTCTGTACGGTCACTGCGTTGACCATCTGTGGGAATAGACAGTATCCAGACAGCGAGACGTACGAGATGACAGAGACGTTATCGTACGGCTTTGCGAGTCTCAGATGCAACGCCATCACTAGCAACACGAACCAACAGCACACAAATATGCTGGAGAAGAGTGCCTTCGCGTGAGAGACACACAGCGAGTACACTATCACGAACGTAAGGGGTGCCCACATGTCGCAGTGACTCTCGATCGACTCACTGCCTTGCTGTTGCTCTGAAGTCGCCGCAGCCTGTAGAAACGCCCTTGTAGGGAAATGCGGATACACTACCATCTTCAACCGAGCATTAATCTCGAGCACGTCCCGCTTCAAAGTCTTGATGACGGTCTCGTCGAGCGTGCCCCTGCTGTACTGCGGCGCCATCTGGCCTTGCAGCCCGATCCCTGCCGCGGCCACATCTGGCTCTGTAAAATCCGCCTCTACACTGTCCATTGGAGAGTGTAACCTAGCACAGCGCGCCTTCGTCCCAATCTAAGAACCCTCAAACGCCTCTTCTTCTTCGTCTTCTTCTTCTTCTGTTTGAACCCGTATTAATAGATTACGGGTGAATACCATTTCGTGAAAAGTGATAAATGGGGTAGCCGGGGGAGAGCGTGGGGAAACACCCTGCAAAACCGACACAAACACAACCCCAGCAACTACAGCAACTACAGCAACCCTCCAACCGTGTACCCATACAGCAGTACCAACATCAACAACCGCCTTCACTCTCTCACCGTCTGCCTCTTTTGAACGAAACGCGAATCGCAAGAAAAAAAAAAACTGCAAAAAAAACTGCAAAAAACGACGACACGTCGATTCCAACTACTACAATCCCAAGTACGTGTTGGTTGGTTGCAATTGAGGGAGTGTACAGTCGTTCACAGAGTCTCAGATCTCACATCCCACACCAGTATGTTTCTCTGCTCTGTTAAGAAAGCCATTGCCGCGTGTCTAATGCTGCTGTGCGCGGTTCAGGCACACAACGTGCTGCTGCCACCGTACGGGCGTAGATGTTTCTTCGAGAACCTCAACAAGGGGGACGAGCTGGCCGTGTCGTACCAGTTTGGGAACAGGGACCCGGACCACCAGACGCAGTTGACGGGTGATTTTGTAGTGTACGGGCCGGAGAGGAACGACGTGCTCAAGGCGGAGAGGGGACAGTCGCATGGGGACGTGTCGTTGAGCGTCCCATACAAGGGGAAGTTCCAGTACTGTTTCGTCAATGAGAACTCAGGGATCGAGACTAAAGATGTCACTTTCAACATCCATGGGGTTATCTACGTGGACCCATCGGACCCGGAGGCGAACACGCTGGATGGGGCGGTCGCGAGATTGTCGAACTTGGTCCATACGGTTCAGGATGAACAAAGTTACATCGTCATTAGAGAACGGACGCACAGAAACACGGCAGAATCGACAAACGATAGGGTCAAGTGGTGGTCTGTCTTTCAATTGGGTGTCGTCATCGTCAACTCCGTCTTCCAGATCTACTACTTGAAGAGATTCTTTGAAGTGACCTCAATCGTGTAAGCAGGGCAAGGGAGCTTACGAGGGAACACAAGCAACCCGGTACAGTATGGATTACACTCCTATATACATATATATATATATATATATATATATAAGTATCACTCGTATCACGAATTAGTACACTATTTTGATCTGTGGTAAACCAACCAAAAAAGAAATAACAGAGGGGAAGTACCAGGATATACTTGTGAGAGTTGATGCTACAACTGCAATGGGTGGTCCCCCTGGAGCTTGTACAGGAGATTTCTCGTACCTTGCAGCTGGAGCTTCAAAAAGAAAAAAAGATAATGCCATTTCCAAGAATCGAACCTGGGTTTCATCGGCCACAACGATGTGTACTAACCACTATACTAAAATGGCATATTCAAAAATTTGAAATTTTGTGGAAAGCTGGATTCTTAGTTGTAATATTGGTGTCCCACTCGCTATCCCTTTACTCTAAGGTGGTCAAAGGTAACTCAGATACTAGAAATAATACATTTTTCCTGAAGTGTGTCATCTTAAATATGAGTTAGGCTATATTCTGTGCTTCGGTACGCGTTTTTCCATCTGAACATCGATATATAGATTGTGCACGAAAGGGAAAAAAAAAATTGACAAGATAGACAATTTGCGTCACTCGGACATGTCTGGTACATGAAAACATATTTCTGAGTGAGCTGAACCCCAGTGAAATACGGTGTCATGCCTCGGGACAGCTTAGTCAAAAAATCTGTGGAGTTTGGGAAACAAAGCATGTTAAAAGTAGAGACGCTTAAAAGCAGCTTTTAAAGATATGTAAGAGATTAACAACCGAAATCTATAGCATTCAAAATGGATGTTATTGCCCTTGCTCATTAAGTCCATCACATTATTTTAGCGACTCTTCCGCTCGTTCGTCTGTAACTCATTTAGCCTTTTCAATCATTCACTGAATATATAATAAGTATACGTAGTCGCTCATATTTACATCTCTTTTCGTTTCAATATGGGGCAATCTCTCTGTCTCTCGCTCAGTCGACTGGATCCCATTCAGCAACCTTCATCGTACCCTTCTCTTGCAAGTTGGTGTGAAACTTCAGCGCGTTTCTTAGCATGTGTGGCTCGTGCATACAGTTGTGTTTCGCCGCGTAGTGCTCGGACTTCTGGACGTAGTCCATCAGCAAATCTTTGTAATCAGGGTGCGCGCACTGCTTGATAATCTCACGAGATCTTTCCCTTGGAGCAAGCCCTCTCAAATCAGCGAGCCCCTGTTCAGTGACAACGACGTCCAGGTCGTGTTCCGTTTGATCGACGTGCGAAACCATGGGCACAATCGAGGAGATACCCGTTGGGTCCGTCTTTGTTGGTCTCGCCGATGGACAGTGCATGATGGACAACTTGGCGTTTCTCAAGAAATCAGCAGAGCCGCCGAGCCCGTTCAACATACGGGACCCGTTGACGTTGGTCGAGTTTGCGTGTGCGTAGATATCCACCTCGACAGGTGTGTTCATCGCAATGACACCGAGTCTTCTGATGATCTCTGGAGAGTTGGACACTACTTGCGATCTCAGACACAGTTTGTGCTTGAAATGTTCCCAGTTCTCAAACGCCCTTTCGAAACCTTTCTCCGTGAGTCTGACCGAGGTCGCAGTCGCGTAGTCAAGAGAACCGTTGTCAAACAAGTCCAAGAAGGAGTCCTGTAGAACTTCCGTCCAGACGTTCAAGTGCTTGAAGTTCGCACCTGCAAGCCCCTCGATAACTGCGTTGGCAATGTTACCGATACCACTCTGCAATGGGAGCAAGTTTGGTGGCAGTCTGCCATGGCTGACCTCGTCCCTGAAGAACTCTACGAGGTTGGCGGCAATCCCCTTGGACATCTCGTCTGATGGGGTGTTGGGGGGCACTTTGTCCCTCGTGGTGGACTCGACAATGGCAATGACTCTTTCCGGATCCACTGGGATCGAATCCAACCCTGATTTCTGATCCACTTTCGTGTAAGGGTAAGGTTGTCTGTACGGTGGCAGCACCGGCATATCGATATCGTGGATCCCCTCGAAGGAGGGTGTCGCTGTGTTGACCTCGACAATGATCTTGTCGCTGACGGAGATAAATTCCGGTGACCCACCCACGGAGGGCCCTGGTACAATCGACCCATCCTCTTTGATAGCGGTGGCCTCGATGATCATGTAGTCGAGGATCTTCCCGTCCGTTCTGCCCCTCGTGTAAAACCCGTACGTCAAATCCTGCGGGAACATCGACAGATGCTTATCGAAGAACTTGATCTTCCCCTGGTTGATCGCCTTCGCGATCGGCTTCCCAACTTGGTGGGGGGCTCTCCTCAAGATCATATCGTGTTGCGCCCACAGCTCCTCCTCTGGACCAGCAGACGCCCCCACGAACAGATTGAACTGCAGCTTCCCCTGTAGATCGTTCTGCTCGACATGGTCCACGAGTGCCTCGGGGACACACTTCGGAGTCCCGACTCCGGTAAACCCGGACCACCCGAGGTACTGTCCGGACTTGAACAGCGGGATCAACTCGTGCGCCTCCTTCACCCTATTCAAGTAAGGTGCGTACCTCACTCTACTCTTTAACAACTGCGAAATGGTCATCCTGTAGGACCGTGTGTGTGTAGGTATGAATCTAGAATTGATAGTGGTGCTCAACCGTTGGGAAAAGCGCTAACAACCTTAAATCTCTCTTCTTTCTATATATATTATATAAACGTATAATGTACGTAATCACGAACCAACAACGATACACACACACGCACACACCTATATATATAGGGAGTGTACACGTCTGACTGCGTCTGTTACCATCAACAGTTGGTACCCAAGTGGGGGGGACCTTGGTGCGCGTGCTGCCTGCAGCGGGTGAGAGGTGCGGCTGAGGAGTAGGTGGGCGTGTTTCGACCAATCACAGTCGAGGATGCGGAGAGGTCGAGGCAGCGACATGGGACCTGGACCAGGACCAGGACCCCCCCCCCCCCCTCCTGTGCAAGAGGACGACGTGGGGGGTTCTGCAACGTTGATGATCACGACGCTGGACGGATGGGCGGGGGTGCTCGTTGGTCATGTGAAGATCTCGTTCCAGAGCAGCTTTTTGAGGTCCTTCGTAGTCAGGACGTCTTTGTAGTGGTCGAACTCGAAGAACGAGTGGTCGATGGGTTCTCCCTCTGGCTCGTCTGCCGGGTCGTGGTATGCGCTGAGGTACGGGTGTCTGAGGGCGTCTGCCGCAGTGATGCGCTGCCGTGGGTCGAACACGAGCAGTTTGCGGAGTAAGTCCACGCCCAGCGGGTTCGCTCGCGGGAATACCTCTGCGAACTGTGCTGGTGGCACTGCGGGCAGCGACCGGAGGTACTCTCTTGCCCGATGCGACTCGATACACTCGAGGTCTGCCTCCGTCGGCGTCCCAATGAGCCCGAACACGAGCAGTAGCTGGTGTCGGTAGTCTCTCCCCGGGAACACGGGTTTCTTGGCGAACAGCTCCGCGAGGATGCACCCGCAGGACCACACGTCCATCGCCCGCGAGTACTTCGCCGCGGTGAGCATCACCTCGGGCGCACGGTACCACCTCGTCGCGACGTACTCTGTCATCCCGGCGTTCTTGTTCCCCGGGTCCTGCTCTGTCGCCTGTGCTCCCGGCTGCGTCGCTATACGCGCGAGCCCGAAGTCGCAGACTTTGAGATCACAGTTGCTGTTGATGAGCAAGTTCGAGGGCTTGAGGTCCCTGTGGATCACGTTGGACCCGTGCAGCGTCTTCACGGCGCGCAGCGTCTGGTAGATGAAGTACTGGATGTGGTCGTCTGTGAGCTGCTGCGTCGCGATCACGCGGTGCAGGTCCGTCTGCATCAGTTCCTGGATGATGTACACCTCGTTGAACTGTTCGAAGGATTCTGGTCGCTGGATGTCGAAGATCGACACGATGTTCTCGTGCTGGAAGTGCCGCAGGATCTTGATCTCGCGCAGCGTCCGCAGCGCAAACAGCGGCTTCTCGAAGGGCTCGATCTTCTTGATCGCCACGAGCTCCCCAGTCGGCTTGTGCACAGCAGAACACACAATGCCGTACGCGCCTTCGCCCAACATCGACTTCAATTGGAAGTCGCTAGAGATGTTGAACACGATCTTCTTCGCCATCTTGCTCAACGTACTGTTCCTGCGCCAGTCGAACTGTAGAATAACCAGGAAGCCGCACCGTGTACTCTCCCCATCTATCTACCTACACACACATATATATATATGGACCTGTCGTGATGCTCTAATTTGTGACGCTTGCATCGAGATGAGACCTGTTTGAAACCGCTACGAAACGCCCCAAAACTGTGCCGGAAGAACTCAAATGGGAAACCGTACAGGGCCTACAGTACGCGGTGTGCGGGTGGTTCCAGCGTCTGTGGGACACTCCCATCCCAATCCGCCTCGGGATCCCCACGGTACAGGTTTCACCATTAAACTGGCTGAGTGTGGACCAGCAGTACCACGTCCCTACATTTGTAGTTCACGTAGTACTTTGCCGTACACAACAGAAAAGCATAAAGACTGATTGGGGCAGAAAAGAGACTACAAAAAACGGGGATACTGTAAATGATCCAGTACCACCTCTCCAACACTCACCGGAACCCGCTCTCACCCAGCGGACTCCTCCAGATCCCACCGGGGCTCAGTCATAGCGGTCTGCCAAGACATTATATATGCGTCATATTTGATATTTCGTCGTTTTTGTTGCCAAAAATGAAAAATATTGGAATATATTCTATACTTTCGAGGGAGGCGTTGTGGACAACGGTGTTTCAACGGGGGATTAGTCCATTCCACAAGCGACGGGTACGCCACCAGTAGAAAGAATGAGGGGTACAGTGGGCACGTTGGCTGCATGGTGTTTGTGGCTGCTGTGCGGTGTGAACTGGATGCAGTTAGCTGCAGCAGAGGAGAAGAAGTTTGTGCCTAAAGTTACGAAGGTGAAGGATGATGACAGCTTCAACATCATGCCGTTCGATGACTCTACGGTGCTGCTGAGGCTGTCGAGTGATAAAGTGGTGATCAGTCGCGATAACGGTGTCTCGTGGTCCGGCATTGGCGGTGTTAAGGGGCCCGTTGCCGCCATGAGGGTGGACGAGCAGTTTCCTAAGACAAGAGCATCGATATTCACTGTTGACGGTGGCGTGCATCTGACAGATGACGTTGGTAAGACATGGAGACATTCGAAGTTACAGCTGGATAGTGAGATGGGGATTTACAACTGTGTGCTGTACTCTCACCCTGAGTCTAAGGACTATATGCAGGTGTATTGTAACGTATGTGAAAAGAGCGATAAATCTTCCTCGAAATCACAACATTTCAGGTCGTCGTTGAGAAACTGTAGAGGAGAAACGTTTGCCTCGAGGGATAACGGTAAAACTTTCAAAAAAGTACGTCTAAACAACCACAACGAACTCGTTAAGGATACGATCACTAGCGATGTGGAATGTCAGTTTGCAAAAAATTACAAAGATTCACCCATGGACATCGCGGATTCGACTATTCTGTGCCACTTGGAAGTGATTAAACGTGAGGAAAACGTCCAAAAGTTCCCAGTGGCCTTCTTCTACACGACAGATTTCGGGAAGACGACCACCGTGGTCTCCTTCTTCAAAGATATGATTGTCACATCGTTTGAGATTTTAAAATCGTACATCGTTGTTATCACACAGGGTGACAAGTACAACCGGTTCTCATCCAAAAGAATCTGGATCTCCACGGATGCTGTGGATTTCAAGGAAGCTTATCTGCCTACTAACTTACGGAACATCGTACCTCAGACGATTACCGAAGATCTCCAGGGAAGAATCGTTTGCCCCATCAAGAGAATGGACCCAAAGGATGCAGAGGACCCAAACAGCACCAGAACTGGTAACACGGCATCTGAAATCTTTGTATCAGATTCCTCAGGACTGAAATTCCACGTACTCGATTGGTTCTCTGATGCAGATGCTGGTTTTGCAGCAGTGCAACAGCTAGAATTTCTGAGGGGGACCTCAATCCTTAAGTACTTTTCGGCCCTTAGTGGGAGGGGGAGGAAGAACAAGAATAAAGACGGTAAGAAGGAGAAGGGGAAGTTCAAAAGAAAAGTGGTCACAAAGATCACTACCGATAACGGTATCACTTGGAAAAACTTGAGAGTGATAGATCCAAACAGTGACGACGACTACCCATGTGACATCACGGACGTCGAAAATTGCTCTTTGAAATCGTTCATCTTCAGTGAAGAGCTGGCAGATCCAACGGCCGGTATCATGATGATGATTGGCTCCGTGTCTGATGGGTCCGTATTAAGTCTTGAAGACCAAGCCACTTTCCTCACCAGAGATGGCGGGGACACATGGAGGAAAGTTTTTGACTTCCCAGTAGCATATGTTATGGGAGACTACGGGAATGTGATAATGGCTGTTCCCTTTGACCCAGAAGAGGATGGCGATCCACAGAGCGAAATATACTACTCCTTGGATCAGGGCTACACTTGGAACGAATACGAATTGCCGGAATCTTTCTTCCCTATAGAGTTACTTTCCGTTACAAGAGACGGATCAGGTCTCCATTTCATGCTAAATGGTGGCTCATTCCGCATGGACAGTGATTCCGCATTTAATCTCGTCTACTCTATTGACTTTTCTAGTGCATTCGATGGGCGGAAGTGCATGGATGACGACTTCGAAATGTGGGATCTTAACAACGGAAAATGTATTTCAGGCGCCAAATATAGCTACAAAAGAAGAAAGCAAGATGCAGAATGTTTAGTTGGAAGTACCTTTAAGGACTTACAATTGATTGAAGAGGAGTGTCAGCAGTGTGATAAATCCAATTACGAATGTGCCTTTGAATTTTCAAGGGATAAAAATGGTAATTGCGTCCCAGACTATAATCTGCTGAAACTCTCGGAGGTATGCTCGAACAAAAAGGGGACTGTCTCATTAAAACCTATGAAACACATCAAGTATGACAGATGCAAAAACCCTATGGATATTGAGTCGGTACAAGTTGAATGCCCTGGTTCAACTGACCCTGCCAAAGGTGGTGATTCGGTTGTGGCTACTGAAAATAAATATGACAACAAGATATTATTCTATCAATATTTTGACTCTTCAACCGAAGAAAGTATCATTATTGTTGATAAAGACGGAGTTGCTTACATTTCACACGACGGTGGCATTATAATGAAGCATTTGGACACTAATGATGAGCGAATCCAAGAAGTAATTTTCAATCCACACTTTAATGACTCCGCATATCTATTTGGTACCAATGGCAACCTTTATATGACACATGATAGCGGGTACAGTTTTTCGACCACAGAACTACCGGAGTCGATGCAATTGGGATTCCCATTAGACTTCCATGCGCACGACAAGGATAAATTTATTTATTATGGTGCGACAAACTGTGATTCAATTTACTCTCCAGATTGTCACGCAGTTGCCTTCATCACACACGATGGAGGTGAAACGTTTCAAGAAATGTTAGAAAATACAATACATTGCGAGTTTTCAGGTTCACACTATGAACATCCGTATAACAAAAACATGGTTATCTGTCAAGTTAGGGATAAAAAATCTCAAAAGATCATGCTTGTTTCCTCCACAGATTATTTCAAGAACGATAAACACATAATATTCGATGATATTATAGGATATATGTCGAGTGAAGGATTCAGCGTTGTCGCCGTTAACCATGATAATCAAGAGTTGCGGGCGCTGGTTACTTTAGACGGTCATGAATTCGCTGAAGTTAAGCTACCACAGGAGCTAGAAGGTATGAAACAGGAAACATTCACCATTCTTGGTGCCGAAATGGGTAGTATTTTCATGCACATGTCTACCAACACAGAACTAGACCATTCCTACGGTGACTTGATGAAATCTAATTCTAATGGTACTTCGTTTGTCACATTACAGAAAGCTGTGAACAGAAACGATATTGGTATTGTAGACTTCGAAAAAATTCAGAGATTGGAAGGGATAATTCTAATCAACGTGGTTGACAACCCGGATGATGTCAAAAATCATGATAAAGACAAGATTCTAAGATCCAAGATTACGTTTAATGATGGTTCGGACTGGTCCTATCTTACCGCTCCTCAAAAAGATTCGGAAGGGAAAAAATACCGTTGTAACACCAAGAAACCTGAAGAATGCTCTTTGAATATTCACGGGTTTACCGAAGGTATAGACGGTAGAGATACGTACTCATCGGGATCTGCTTTAGGAATGATGTTTGCCTTAGGTAATGTTGGCGACTCTCTGTTGCCCAAGGATAAGTGCTCAACATTTCTCACCATTGATGGTGGGAAGACTTGGAAAGAAGTTAGAAAGGGTCCTTCACACTGGGAATATGGTGACCAGGGGGGGATTCTTGTGTTAGTCCCATCTATGGACTTGACGAACACGTTATCTTATTCTTTGGATAATGGTTTGAACTGGAATGAATTCCAATTCACTGAGGATAAAGTTGTTATTGCAGACCTTGTTACAGTACCAAGAGATTCAGCATTGAGATTCTTATTGATTGCAGCTTCCACGAGTATTACTGGTGAATCTGGTAGAACATTTGCCATTGATTTTTCAAACAGCTTCGAAAGACAATGTAAATTCGGTTCTGAAGTTGAAGACAGCGATGATTTCGAATATGTTTCTTTGCAACCAGATTGTTTGTTTGGTCATAAATCTGAATTTTTAAAGAAAGTCAACAGTAATTGTTATGTTGGACAGGTACCGTTGTTTTCTTATACTAGAATTATTGAAAACTGTACATGTGGCAGACAAGATTTTGAATGTGACTACAATCATCAAAGAGTCAAAGACGGGACTTGCAAACTGATTGATGGGTTAACACCTCAACCAGCGATTAATGTTTGCAAATTGGACCCAGAGCTAGTCGAGTATTATGAACCCACCGGTTACAGAAAGATTCCATTGTCAACTTGTCAAGGGGGTTTGAGATTAGACGAGTCCTCCGACAAATTTGCATGCCCCGGAAAAGAGAAAGAATTCAGGGAAAGATACAGTGTCAGCGGTCATTTCTTCTTTAGCACGTTCTTTATATTCTTCCTTCTTTTCATTATTTTCGGCTGGGTTATTTACGATAGAGGTGTTAGAAGAAATGGAGGGTTTGCTAGGTTTGGTGAAATTAGGTTAGGAGAAGACGATCAACTCATTGAGAATAACACTATGGATAAATTCGTAAATTCCATCCTGAAAGGTGGGGTGGTGCTGTTCTCTGGGATCTACGCAGGGGTACATCTATCAAGTAGGGCCATCACGGCATTTTTCAGGCGTGCTTCGGAAAGGTTTGGTGGTCGGAGAAATCCGAGCTATACATCTCTGATGAATGATCAGTTTCTCGATGAGGCAGATGACTTGTTGGCTGGTCATGACGAAGATGCTAATGATCTATCTAGCTTCATGGACCACGAGAACAACTTTGATATTGATGATGATGACGAGAGTGTACCTGCAGGTTTGAACGAAGAAAGTGTCTCATCCAGGAATGAAGTTGAAGAAACAACAGATTCCGCGGCTCCCCGATCTGTGCCAAGTGATGAACCTGAATTGAAAAAGCCTGCCGAAGCCGGCAGCAATAGTTTGGTGGCTCCAGATGAAGCACAAAGCTCTTCAAAAGACAGTGATAACACCGAGGCACCAAAATAATAAGTATATGCCCTGTGGGCGATATGATGTATACCATATAAAGTTGTAATGTTCTGCTCCCAGCAGAACGACACCCCCAACACTACGAAAATGAGACTTTTGAAAAGAACAAAATATTTCTCTTCTCGCTTAAACAGTACACACTGTCTTTTCAAAGGCCACTAGAAGAAGGTAGTGCATATCGATGAGTCCAAAGCGCTTTAAAGAATGGCAATACTATAAGATATTAATGTATGTGTGTGAGTTGAAGAACAATGGCTTTTAGGGCTTATTTTCCTTTTAATCGAAGTGTTTTGTACGTACTTACTAAAAATCAATAATTATAACCAGCACATCTCAGAACGATGAGAGAGATCAAGAGTTCCAAATGGATGAAATGTCTTGGAGGCAGTGGATCAATAATGCGCTAAAACGCTCACATGGAGTATACGGTGAAGGGATTGAGTATTACATCTTAAATCGAGACGAAAAGATCCTATACTTAAAGGTCAATTATACAGATGCTTCACTCTTTAGTAGTGCCCTGGCTACTTACACATCCTCAGACGAACTGCTAGGGTTCCCACTAGTCGTTAATATAATACAAGAGACGCCGTACTTGAAAGAATTGAAGACTAATGACGACGATAAATTATGGTTCAATAATGAACTGAATGAGATAGACGATGAGTAAAAAAAGAAAATGGGTACTACGTGAAGAAACACAGCCGTATTTACTCGTTACTGTTATTATGTATTGAAATGGACAGATAAATAACTATGCCCATTGAAAGAATTTACAAGAAGCCTCTTTGTTCTTGGCATCGCCTCTGCTTCTCCGACAGATCCAGAATTTCTTCCCAGGATTGTTGGAGGTCTTTGATGTTTTTAGAATCGCTTCTTCCCCATGGTCACACAAAGGTGGGTCACCAAATGCGTTCTTGAAAAAGGGAACTGTTCCCTTTTTTAGCGTCTTTGGTACCGTGATAGCGCATTGTTGAGATGGTGTAATAAGTTGTGGTTTGCTTGAAGGAGTAACAAGTTTTGGTTGTTTGGAACTTTTAAAGAAGCTGTCAATTGAGCTTGTTCTTGATGCGGGTCGTTTCTTAACATCAACTGCAGTTGCTGTAGAAATAGTTTGTGAATCTGGTTTTGGAGGTGGAGATAGTGGTGTCAATGATTTATTCTTACCTTTGGTAAACATGCTCATGACGTTATGATTCAACAGATTATATTTGTACTTGGCTTCAAACCTCGGGATTTTCGGTGACATAGTAACTTCCGTAAGTGCACTATCCAAATGTAAATCTGTGTACACTGGACAATGGTCTGATCCTTGGACATCCTGTAAAATGTTGGAATCTCGTATCGACCGTTGAAGCTTGTCGCTCACTAGGATAAAGTCTATTCGCGAACCAAAGTTCATGGGGCGTGTGTTCTTTTGGGTGTTCCAAACAGTGTACATCTTCAATCGATTTCTCTTCTGAATAAATCTCGTGGAATCCAGTAGCAGTCCCCCTCGTGCTAATTCTGGGATTATTGAGTCGCAAAGTAGCTGATTAAGAAACCTTCGATGCGGCTTTGAAGGGTCCATTATGAAGTTTTGTGCCTGTATCGCGCACTTATCTTCAAGTTCACATCCACCTTTGTAACTACCTAGGCCGAGTTCTTGTATAGCGTCAGCTGAGTCTATAAGATCTCTACAAACATTCAAATCGCCCATTAGGACGACTCTTTTCCCCATAGATTCCAAGTTCTTAACCCTTTGAAATAGCATCCTTAGGAAGTGGCATCTAAACAATTCACCCTCGTCCGTTCCTGTCGAATTTGCAGGGCAGTACACTGATATTACTACGGTGTTACAAGCCAATTCAACCATAACGCATCGACCCTCCGAATCTAATTTCAGGGCATCTGCTTCTTCCAGAGTGTCAACGTAACCACCTATACCAACACTGGGATCATCCCTGTAACGTACGGTGCGATTTTTGGTCAGTTTAACAGGCAAATAGCCACTAATACCCTCTTCGGCTTTGAGTACCGTGAGAACTGGGCTCAATGAATGGTCGGATGGATACTTCCTGACCCATACGCCAACACCAGAATAACTCTTCTTCGTGCTAGGGATGGAGATGAAAGAATGGAACCCGTCGATACACCCGAGTTTCGCATCTATGTTCTCCCTAGATACTTTCAACTCTTGGAAAGTGATGATATCAGCATTGAAGTAATCAAATGTTTTGGTGAGAGATGGAGCCCAATCATGGAAGGGCTTGTAGTGAAACAACGTTCTTACTCCGTTCACATTGAACGTCAAAATCCTTACACAATCCCCATCGACCACATCCTTGGGTGGGATATGCATACTACGTACAGGCTGATGTTCGGAATGGCAATACGAGATGTCATAGTCTGGATACCGTCTGTTCCTACGGCTCAGTCTGCAAAGATCAAATCTTTTGACTGAAAAAAGTATACGTTATAATAGAGGAACAGTTTTATGGACTTTAAACACGTTACACATTTTTGATATCTTCCAGTTTCCTCTTGTTCCAAAACTGCCTGATTGTTGCTCTCTCCTTTAGCAAGATTGCAGATAGTAGTACAATGGCGAACAGGACGTTTGTAAAGAACTGTTGGAAATTTTTCACGTTCCCAATCAAGGAGTAGTTGAGGATGCTGATCGTTGCCGCTAGTGCTGAAATTACTAGCAAATTGGAAAAATTGAACGTTATTAGGTCTCGTGTGGTGGTGTTCGTTGAGTTGTGTAGCTTGTTATAAAACTTCGCGATGAAAATGGAACAGTACGTTATTCTGAGGAACATGTTGACAATATTGCTTATGATGAGGCCGTTTATGGACCAGTGCAGTTGCGATATCAAGAACCAGCAGCTGAGAAGGAATACACCAGAGAAGGTCATCATGAAGTAAGAGTGTCTCAGGATCTGATCCCCTGAAGCGACACTTTGGAAAAAGGCCTCAAAGATACCGTTAAGGGACAAGAATGGGAGGTAGAAACAGTACACTCTGATAGTATCCAGCACTGAAGTGGTGGACCATTTGGATCCAATAAGGAACTGAAGCACGAACGATGAGTTCAAGGGACCAAATACGACAATCATGAGGGATAGGTACAAGTAGAATTTGGTGAGGTTGGTCAAAACAACCATTGACAATTTCAGGTGTGACAACGCCTTCAGGTGGGTAGTAGTACCCTGTGGTGCCGCCGTGGAAAGCAGTCTTGCGAGGAACAGTCTGAGCGACTCTTCGATTGGGTGGAACAGTAGCCGTGTAATGAGCGATCCGTAGTTAGACAACAGAGAATAGATACCTTGCTCCTCAATAGTACACATTGAATTGATAATCAGTTTATCGCCCTCTGTGAGCAAATGCTTAAAGCACAGCTGGAAGTACACTTTTTTGAAGTGTTCCATGATCTTCGGGTCAAAATAGTACGAATCCTTAACGTTTTTAGATTTGATCTTAGTTAGTCTGCAACGGAACAACTGTTTGGGTTTCCAATTCACCCAGAAGTCGATTAAGTAACCTGCGAGTAAAGTCAAAGAGTGGACCAACTTTCCTAGGGAAAACGCCAGGATTGCAATACTTTCTCTGGTGACCTCGTCATCTGCATCCAGCAATACATCGTGGTTTTCGCAGTATATGACGATCAGGAAGTTAGTCACGCAGCCCATCGTCACTGCAATGCTCTCCAGCTTAGACCGTTTTGCATAGTCCATGGCGATCTGCGTCACGACCAAGAAGGGCTCGCACATCAACTCCAGGATGCATGCGGCCCAGATTATACAGATGGACATCGTGAAGTGCGGTAGTTGAACAAAATACTCGTTGATGTTGCGGTATTGCCACGTCGTCAAGATCAACGACAGAGGAATTCCGATATACATGGCGACATGCGAGAAGTTCACCGCCGTTTGCAGAACTGTGCGGTCCGCGTCACGATTTTCCCACCTGTTATGATCATCTCCAACGCCGTTACCTTCATCGCCACCATCGTTATGGGTTGAAGAGATACGCAGAATGGACAGTCTCATGGCCTCTCTGCTGAAGAACAACGTGGTACCGAGAATAAACTCCAGAAATGAGGTGATCCCAAAGATCCGCGGGGACAAGTGTCTGATGAGCACACTGTTCAGCGCGAACGAGACGAGCTTTGTGAACAACTGTCCAAACATGAGGAACGTCGCGCCCTTCGTCGACAGCGCGAGGATCTGCTCGCTGGAGCTGGGCAGAACCCCAGGGGTGTCCTCAGTGTGCAATTGACCTTGCTTCTCCATTACCAGCACGCTTCTCAGGGACCGTCGTCTTCAACAACCTCACAGAGACGCGTTTCGTGCTCTTCGAGATGTAAATCGTCGTTATATAATCAAATCTGCAATTCGTGCTCGAAGATCCAAGGGTCTTCCTCCTAAAAGGGCAGACGTGCCGTGGCAGCAGGGTCCCGGTGGAAGCAGCTGTTCAGTTATTGCTCTTTGGTTTACACTCTTTACTGCGAATGGGTCAGGGACACGATTCCGGGGACAACGGCATTCCAGCAGAGCTGCGAGAGCAGGACAGGTGGCTGCCTATAAACAACGTCGCGAGGCTGATGAAGCACACGCTGCCCGTGTCCGCAAAGGTATCCAAGGACGCGAAGGAGTGTATGCAGGAGTGTGTCAGTGAGTTTATCTCGTTCGTGACGAGCGAGGCGAGTGACCGATGTGCGCAGGATAAGAGGAAGACGATTAACGGGGAGGACATTCTGATATCGCTGCATTCGCTCGGGTTCGAGAACTACGCAGAGGTATTGAAGATATACTTGGCCAAATACAGGCAGCAGCAGGCGATACGGAATGCCCAGGAGGCTGGGGAAATTCCTGTTGGTGCAGATGACGCATTGGAGGAAAACGCGCGGGAGGACGACCATGAACATCCTACAGGGACTGTGAGCAGGATGGAAGAACACACCGAGAATGGGACAGATAATAACACCACGGAAGACAGGAATGGTCCCAAGTGATGCGCCCTGTACGAGATAGTGGCTACAAGTTGTCGTCAACACTTGCTTGTATCAGGTAATAGTACAATGAACTGGTTGGCAAAGCCCTGGGAACCCCCCTCCCCATGTATAATATCAATTACCGTACCTCGATGTTCCCTCCCGTCCTATATGTAAATATATTCTGAACTGTGATTACCCCAGGGGAGGGGGGAGGGGAATTGAGTGTGTAGTCTTAACGTCATTTTAGTAGTAAGCATATTCACAAGAGAGATGGTCTTTGGGAGGCTGTGAATTGGTTTCAACAGTGCCATGTATCTGTATGTATGCAAGAAGTACGGGCACATGACAGTGCAGAGGCCTGCTCAACCCAGTATGCCAGCATTTAAACATACTTCGAAGACTACAAGAGTAGTTCAATACTAAAACCGAAGCTCTCCAGGGCTACAAGTACGGCGTATTCTATAGCGGTGGGCTCACGTTTCCTGGACTACAAGTAAAGCTGGGCAATTCAGAATCGAAATAGCAGCAGTTACCTCAATCAATCCGGGAATTTGGCGATGCACCCAATTCGATCCGATGCCACACATGAGAGCGGGTCCCATGTAGAGATTCAAGCCAAACAAGCACAAACCATGCTTCTTTGAAAGCACACACCCGCTGGCTTCACTGTTGTCACTTCACGGGGAGGAGGCAGGTGCCGTCTGTAAGCCCCCCATTCCTTCTCAAGTAATGGCACTTGCAATATTTTGAATTGAATTCGAGGCGACAACATTTAAACTGTGACACTTGTGGTGTGGCAAGAACAACAGCAGGGCAAGGATGCTTCTTTGGAGGGTACGGTTGGCCGCTAGGGGACTCAGGGTGCCCAGCAGGGCTCTTCTGAGTTCTCAGTGCAAAGTTGGCTTATCCGCCGGGAACTATGCGTCCTTTAGAAGATTCAAGAGTTCGAAGGGTGGCGCTGGAGATAAGGATGTGAAGAAGGAGAAGGCGAAGGAGGAGGAAGATGGGAAGTCAAAGAGTGAGGACGAAGCGGCCAAGAGTAGGAAAAATGAGGTTTCTTTGAAGGCGCCAGAGCAGAAGCAGTCAGAAGCACAGAGTAATGTTAAAAACGGTAGCAACGGTAACGACAACAATAACGGTGCCAATAGCAGCGGTAAGTCGTTGCCAGAGATATACCCACAGATGCTGGCGTTGCCGATCTCAAGGAGACCGCTGTTTCCAGGATTCTATAAGGCCGTGGTCATCTCGGATCCGAGGGTTATGGCTGCTATAAAGGAGATGCTGGACAGGCAGCAGCCGTACGTCGGGGCATTCATGTTGAGGGATTCGTCAACAGATACAGATGTCATCTCCAACAGAGGAGATGTTCATGAGGTTGGGGTGTTGGCACAGATCACCAGTGCCTTCCCCAGCAAAGATGAGAAGACCGGCCATGAAACGATGACCGCCCTACTGTACCCTCACAAGAGGATCAAAATAGACCAGTTGGTGCCTCCGAGCAAAGAAGATGTAAAGCCCAAAACGAAAAGCAAGTTGGAAGACATTGTGGTCGAGAAAGTATCAGACTTGCCCCAAGATCAGGAAACTACCGAACCATCGACAGTGGCAACAACGAAGCCGGAATCTGAAAGTTCTGTAGAAGTCTCAGAAGCCGGTGACCTGTCAGGCCCCACCGACTTCCTCAGAGACTATAACGTATCCCTCGTCAATGTCTCTGATTTGCAAGATGAGCCCTTCGATCGCAAATCACCCGTGATCAATGCATTGACGTCTGAGATTCTGAAAGTGTTCAAAGAGATCTCGCAGTTGAACACCATGTTTAGGGAACAGATTGCCACGTTTTCCGCCTCGATTCAATCGGCGACCACCAACATATTCGAAGAGCCGGCTAGGTTGGCCGATTTTGCCGCCGCTGTGTCAGCTGGCGAAGAGGAGGAGTTGCAAGATATATTGGGGTCATTGAACATCGAACAAAGATTGGAAAAGGCACTTCTGGTTTTGAAGAAGGAACTGATGAATGCGAAGTTGCAAAATAAAATCTCAAAGGATGTCGAGACCAAAATACAGAAAAGACAAAGAGAGTACTACCTCATGGAACAACTGAAGGGAATCAAGAGGGAGCTGGGGATCGATGATAGTAGGGATAAGCTTATCGAGACTTATAGAAACCGTATTGAAAAATTGCAACTACCTGAATCCGTGCAAAAAATCTTCGACGATGAGGTTATGAAATTGTCTACTTTAGAGACCTCGATGTCTGAATTCGGAGTCATAAGAAACTATCTAGATTGGCTGACGACGTTGCCTTGGGGTATCATCTCCAAGGAGCAGTACTCTATCAAGGGTGCCCAAACTATTTTGGACGAGGACCACTACGGCATGAAGGATGTCAAGACAAGAATCCTTGAATTTATCGCGGTCGGCAAACTTTTGGGGAAAGTCGATGGGAAAATTATTTGCTTTGTAGGCCCACCAGGTGTTGGTAAGACATCTATTGGTAAATCTATCGCTAGAGCTTTGCATCGACAATTCTTTAGATTTTCAGTTGGTGGGATGACGGATGTCGCAGAGATTAAGGGTCACAGGAGAACGTATATCGGTGCGTTGCCCGGTAGAATTATTCAAGCTTTGAAGAAATGCCAAACAGAAAACCCGTTGATTTTGATCGATGAGATTGACAAGATAGGGCACGGCGGGATGCACGGTGACCCATCTGCTGCATTGTTGGAAGTTTTGGACCCTGAACAGAACAACAACTTTTTGGATAATTATTTGGACATACCAATCGACTTATCGAAGGTACTCTTCGTTTGTACGGCAAACAGCCTGGACACAATTCCAAGGCCACTGCTGGATCGTATGGAGGTTATTGAATTGACAGGGTACGTTGCTGAAGAGAAGGTTCAAATAGCGGAGAAGTATCTTGCCCCCCAGGCAAAGAAATCTGCAGGGTTATCGAATGCAAACGTTGAACTAACCGAGGAAGCAGTCATTGCCCTGATGAAAAGCTACTGTAGGGAGAGTGGTGTGAGAAACTTGAAAAAGCACATTGAGAAGATTTATCGTAAGGCCGCTCTGAATGTTTTGAAAGAGCTGAACTTGAAGGAAGGTGCCGAGGAGGGGGCAGAGACGACCAAAAAATCTGATGACGAGACAGAGACTGCTGCCGCTACGACTACCACTAGTACGATCAACGAGAAGGATAATATTCAAGTGGAGAAAAACAAGGAGAGTGTTGAATCGATGCGAGTACCCGCCGAGATCAAAATTGTCATTGATCGTTCCAATCTGAAGGACTACGTGGGACCACCAGTGTATACCACGGACAGATTGTACGAGGAGACGCCACCAGGTGTCGTGATGGGTCTTGCCTGGACGAGCATGGGAGGTTGTTCGCTGTACGTTGAGTCTGTCCTTGAGCAACCTTTGCACAACTGTAAGCATGCGACACTGGAGAGAACTGGCCAGTTGGGCGACGTCATGAAGGAATCGTCGAGGCTGGCGTATTCTTTCACGAAGATGTTTCTAGCACAAAGGTTCCCCGAGAACAGATTCTTTGAAAAGGCGTCGATCCACTTGCACTGTCCCGAGGGGGCCACCCCTAAGGATGGTCCCTCCGCTGGTGTCACGATGGCTACTTCATTTATGTCGTTGGCGTTGAACCGGTCCGTGGACCCCACGGTCGCGATGACGGGTGAACTGACACTTACGGGGAAAGTGCTCCGCATCGGCGGGCTCAGAGAGAAGACCGTCGCCGCGAAGAGGTCCGGCGCAAAGACGATCATTTTCCCACGGGACAACCTGAACGATTGGGAGGAACTCCCCGAGAACGTCAAAGAGGGGCTGGAACCCGTCGCAGCGGACTGGTACAGCGACGTGTTCGAGAGGCTCTTCTCCGGTGTCTCCCAAAAGGACGGCAACGCCGTCTGGGACAAAGAGTTTGCCCTGATCGACGAGGCCAAGAAGCACCACGACGAGGAAAGCTAGCTGAGTCCACCGTCAACGCCTTCGTTTTGTAAATAAAAGCCCTACAACTCAAGAAAAAACATAGATATAATATCAAGTTAGTAATATGGAGAACAGCACGGACCCAATTGCTCGACGACTAGACGTCTCGACTGGGTCTCGACTGGGTCTCGACTGTGTCTCGAGACGCTGTCAATGGCTATTACACTTCCGTTTTAGGAAATACCAAAATATCTAAAATATCCAAAAAAAAAAAAAAAGAAACGAAAATCTTCAAAATTTTTTGAAATTTGAAATTTCGAACTTTTCGTCGATGCGATTGAAGCGACGCGCCAGAGACAGCAGCAGCAGGAGTTGAGGCAGTTCGTGGAGCAGGGCAGCAGGGCAGCAGGGCAATGGTCGACAACAGGAGGCGCAGACGTAACGCTGAGGATGACGGGGACGCGGTGAGCTCTGGGGAGGAGGGTAGCGCGATGCCGCCGTCTTCGCCGCAGCACCGGACAAACATGCGGTCGTCGCCCATTGGGTCTCCAGGGGAGATGGTGAACCCTGAGGGGGAGGACGACGAGCTGAGCGACGTGCCGGACATTGACGATGCAGAGGAGCAGATGGACGAGGTGGATCTGGTCGGGGACGACATGTACCGGGACTACGCCGTGGATCCTGAGAAGGACAGGTACGACGCTGGTCAGGTGGACGACAGCGAGCAACGGGAGTTGTCCCTGAGCGAAAGGCGGAGAATTGACTCGCAGTTGAACGAGCGGGACAGACTTTTGAAAAATGCGGCGTATATGGACGACGATGAGGGGGGGAATGAGGACGACCGGCTCGACGCGATGGGGCTGCCCGTCCAGCGGCGCAGGCGGCGCAGGCAGTACGAGGATTTGGAACACAGCGACGAGGACCTGCTGAGCGATCTCGATATTGACCCGATGATGGAAGAGTTGACGCTCGAGTCGCTGAGCAACGTCAAAGCCAGCAGTTACTCCGAATGGATCACGCAGCCGAACGTCTCAAGAACGATAGCACGGGAGTTGAAGTCCTTTCTGTTGGAGTATACGGATGAAACTGGGAGGTCCGTGTACGGTGCCCGGATTAGGACGCTCGGTGAAATGAACTCGGAGGCGCTCGAGGTAAATTACAGGCATCTCGCTGAATCGAAGGCCATTCTGGCACTATTCTTGGCAAAGTGCCCCGAGGAGATGCTTAAGATCTTTGACTTGGTCGCCATGGAGGCTACAGAACTGCACTACCCAGACTACGCTCGGATCCACTCCGAGATTCACGTCAGGATCTCAGATTTCCCAACGATCCACAACTTGAGAGAACTCCGTGAAAACAACCTGGGCTCGCTCGTGCGTGTGACAGGTGTCGTTACGAGAAGAACTGGTGTCTTCCCGCAATTGAAGTACGTGAAGTTCAACTGTCTCAAGTGTGGGGCCATTTTAGGACCCTTCTTCCAGGATTCCAACGAAGAGATTAGAATCTCTTTCTGTACCAACTGTAGGTCGAAGGGACCCTTCACCGTGAATGGTGAGAAGACTGTGTACAGGAATTACCAGAGGGTCACGCTGCAAGAGGCACCTGGTACCGTCCCAGCAGGGCGTTTGCCAAGACATAGGGAAGTCATACTTTTGTCTGAGCTAGTGGACGTCGCTAAGCCAGGGGAGGAGGTGGAGGTCACGGGTGTGTACAAAAACAACTACGATGGTGGGTTAAACGCCAAGAACGGGTTCCCAGTGTTCGCCACAATTATTGAAGCCAACTCAGTAAAGAGAAGAGAGGGGAACCTGTCTAACCCGAACGAGGAAGGTCTGGATGTGTTCGGATGGACCGAAGAAGAGGAACGTGAATTCAGGAAGCTTTCGAGGGATCGCGGTGTCATCGACAAGATCATCTCATCCATCGCTCCTTCGATCTACGGTCACAGAGACATCAAAGTGGCCATTGCGTGCTCGCTATTTGGCGGGGTCCCCAAAAATATCAACGGTAAACACTCCATCCGTGGTGACATCAACGTTTTGCTGCTCGGTGATCCAGGTACAGCCAAATCTCAGATCTTGAAGTACGTGGAGAAGACCGCTCACAGAGCTGTGTTTGCTACGGGTCAAGGTGCATCCGCAGTCGGGTTGACCGCTTCGGTACGAAAGGATCCGATTACCAGAGAGTGGACTTTAGAGGGTGGTGCATTGGTTCTAGCGGATAAAGGTGTCTGTTTGATAGATGAATTTGATAAAATGAACGATCAGGATAGAACTTCCATCCATGAAGCGATGGAACAGCAGAGTATATCCATTTCCAAGGCAGGTATTGTGACCACTTTACAGGCTCGTTGCTCTATCATCGCCGCGGCCAATCCAAACGGTGGTCGTTACAACTCCACTTTACCGCTGGCTCAAAATGTTGGCCTGACGGAACCGATCCTATCCAGATTTGACATTTTGTGTGTCGTTAGAGATTTGGTCGATGAAGAAGCAGATGAAAGATTGGCTACTTTCGTGGTAGACTCGCATTTCAGATCCCATCCAGAAAACGACGTTGATTACATAAACGGGGAAGCCGAGAATACCGCGGAGAACGTGATCGGTGAGGACGGTCAAGCTTCTGCTGTATCTGCGAGACAGAGGAAACAGCAAAGACAAAGGAAAAAGGAGGAGGAAATCTCTCCCATCCCACAGGAATTACTGATGAAATATATCCATTACGCAAGAACGAAAGTCCATCCCAAACTGCATCAAATGGACATGGATAAAGTCAGTAAAGTGTACGCAGATTTGAGAAGAGAAAGTATCTCTACCGGTTCCTTTCCAATCACAGTCCGTCATTTGGAATCTATCTTAAGAATCGCAGAGGCTTTTGCGAAGATGAGACTTTCCGAGTTTGTTTCGTCGTGGGACTTAGATAGAGCAATCAAGGTCGTCGTCGACTCCTTTGTTGATGCGCAAAAAATAAGTGTACGTCGCCAACTGCACAGATCGTTCGCCATTTACACTATGGGTCAGAACTCGCGTTATTGATGAAGATAGCTTCAGGTGGAAGTGATGTCCACGTACATGTAATATTATACAACTCTGTGACACTAGTTTTTTTAACGTCTATAAAAGTCAAACATATTCACAATAAAACAAAAGTTCTGGTATCAACGACCGCCTGCATTCTCTTTCAACTTGGGCTCGATATCGAAGACCCTATAAGCTAATTCCTCCACGGTTTCTTTAGGGATTAACAAATTTACAGAGTTCACTCCAACCCATGCAGGAAATATTAATGGTTCTCTCCCGGAAAGATCAGTCGGAATTTTAACAAATGCACAACCGGGGGATAATTTGTCAATTTTTGTAATGAACCCGGTATCAAGATCCTGTTCTTTGACATAATCGAGAGTTGGGAATGATTCCGTTAACAAGAATTTCAAAGTTGTATCGTTTGTTGTTATGACTCTATCGGATTTAATGTGATGTTGTAGAGCCTGTAATGATTCGCTAGAGACTCTCCAAGGGCAAGCCACATCCATCTTTTGGAAGACAAAAAGTTTAACCCCGGTGTGTATGACATTCAGTCTATCTTTGTTCAGCAAGATGATTTCTCTTATCGTTTCAAGAGCTTTGTAAATCACCCTAGTGGGTTCACCGGTGGTGTTACGAACGAGACAGGAGCTTTTATCGAATTGGTCATCAATCCCGTAATAATTCCAGCAATCTTGCAGTACTTTGTTGCTTGGTTCAAGGAACATGAACGGCTCGTTATTTGCATCTAAGGGCAAAACAACCTTCTTTTTAGTTTGTCCTTCGGAACCAGTTTTCAATCCCAATTGAGCCATTTTTGGCGTCAGTTCTTCGGGTTTCTCCAGGGATCCATGTTCGAGAAGGACTTTCTTTTCGAAAACGGCGATGAAAAATGCGCCTGTGTCTTGTTGATGGGGGTAAACCCTGATGCACTTCTCCAAATTAAATGTTTTTTGTTCGTCTGCAGTAGGTGGGAACCAGCTGTCGAGCGTTTCAGGGTCGCCTCTTTCTCTCATTTCTCCATTTCTATCAATAACTGGCCAAGAAGAAATACCTTGCGATCTGATTAATCCCGGCAGCTCGTCACCACAATTGACTAGGCTAACCTCCCCCGCCCAATTTCTAAGAGCATTGGCAATAACAGCCTCATTTTCGATAGGGTTCATAGAACACGTCGAGTAAACTAGTCTCCCACCATTTCTGAGCAGCTGTAGGCCTCGGTTCAAGATATTATTCTGCAAGCGGTGCAATCCAAGTGCATTTTGAAACCTCCAGTCATTCCAAATGTTTATGTTTTTCCTCAAAGTACCATCCCCAGAACAGGGAACATCGCATAAAATTCTGTCAAACTTCATGGTGATATTGCAATTCAAACTGCTGGTGCAAATATTTGGAAAGAACTGTGCATCATGGTTTACCACCAGAATGTTGGAGCTATTCAATCTTTTCAGCTGATGCACTAAGAGGTACGACCTCCTCATGTCTGAGTCATTTGCAACGATTATTCCTGTGGGTTCATCGGTATCCTTGTGTAGCTGTTCTATCAATTGCGCTGTTTTGGACCCAGGTGCAGCACACATATCCAGAACATTGTGATTTGATTCTAACTTGAGCAGTAGAGGAGGTATCATAGACACGGCCTCCTGTCTTGAAATGTTACCTATAGCAGTCTCCATTACTAGAAATTTATGGGTTTTTGCAAACTGCTCACTTTTTCGAAGTACTCGTTTAGAGACGTCCAATTGCCAAGCTAAATGGTTTGGATACCATTTCAGCTGTATGGGCGGCTTAACTGTTTCTCCCTCAAAGGTAATATTGGTCAAACTTGGCAGGTGCTTTTGTTTGAAAATTTGCAAAATATCTTGAGCGTGAACTCTTGTGCCTGTAATCCTGAAAGTCAATGGCAGATCCCTTTGGCAGGCCCTTTTGAAGTCTAACCATTCTGCTTCATCAGAAAATAACTGCAGTTCAGTTTTATAATACTTTTCCCATTTCTCATTTTCCTTGACCAGATCCTTCCAGTTCATGTGAGAACGGGTATTCTTACCATAATGTTTCTTCTTAGCCATTCGTTCGATAGTCGTGCCGGCGCAAATGAAATGGGATCCATTACAATGAGAGCGGGTACAAGTGCACTGCATGAATAGTTTAGAAGACCAACAAAAATTATCTCTGCTACTAAGCATATCATTTGGTACGAATAGGACATCTCTCAACCTCGGGATCATATATCAGCTGGATAGTCCCTGTAATTGAGCATTTTGGATATCATCTGAGCAGGACCTGTACGGATCTTAGCTTTGTCATCTCTCTCTTGGTTGTGGCCACGTTCTTCTTTATTTTCATCGTCTTTTTCCGAGGTCTGATCTGAATCATCCTCCGTCTCAGAATCAGTATCGTCCTCGTTCTCGTCCTCGTCTTCGTCTTCATCAGAGGACGACAGTCCTCCTATATTCTCGTTACTTATTAGGTAGTCTTCCACCCATTTTTCCACCAGCAGACCCAATGTAATCAAGCTGGTTTCGTCAAAACAATCGATGAGTTGTGGATACCGCTGCAGACACAATTGAGTTGCAAAATAATGTAATACCCTTAGGTCCAACTGTGGCATGATCTCTCCCTGGAACAATCCGTTCAGTCTGTCAACGGCAGCATCGGCGGCCAAATCCTCGCGCGACTTGAAAGGAATAGGCACCAAATAGTTGATCTTGCTGGCCAGAATTTCATCTGCTGAAACTGTATGTGTCTGGTACTCGGTGACAAGGTCTGAACATGCTTCATATACATTCCTATCCATTATTATATGTATATGCTGGTTTGTCCACTTCAGCGTGCTTTCCTTAGTGTTACCGCTGTATAGTAGTGATATTGAATAATTGAATACTTTGAAAAATATTACATTGAGAAAGAGGTATACGAAGAGTGAGGTTGGACCAGGGGAACTTCCCCCGCGGTGTTCTGACACGATTTTGCGTCGTTCTGATTTTTAGGAATCAAATTTAAACCTCTAGTTTTAGATATGTTTGTGTATGTTTATATACGGCATCGATATACGTAAAAGAACGGCAAAAACAATAGGAAGCCCTATAATAGCGTCGAGTAGGAGAGGAGGAAATTGATAAATGAATTGGCAACGTCCCCTCATCCTGGAGAGTATAGGGGAGGGGGTAGTCTCACTCCTGTTCAGGATCCTTTCTCTGTTTCAAAACTAGTGGGTGGCCAGTTACTCTGAAGTATATATCTTTGACATCGTCAGTCATGGTCTCGAAGTGAGACGAGGCATCGTAGGATCTGGAGAGATAGACGTTATCCTTGAATCCGTCCTCCTTCGGTTCGAACAATTCCGCGATGCCCATAAACTTCTCCTCAATTGGCCCCAGAAGCTTGAAAGCTGGCTCCAACTCTACGTGTGGCTTATCTGTTTCGATGATCGTGGATATAATGGCCAAATAATGGCCCTTGGAACACACGTTGTGCGCATCGGAGACAATCGCGATGTAAATATCGTTTTTCCTCTCTACTTGACTTTGTGGGATAATGATCTGTAGAGAGTCAGCACTGCTTGTGCCTGGAACAGGGTGGTTTAAGATACAGATAGCTCTAATGACTCTCTGTCCTGTTGATTTGCATTTCTGCGGGAAATAGGTTGGGTCTGCAATTACCACTGGTGCTTTGAACGTCCCTAATTTAGTCTTTACTGCCTCAAATTTCCCATCGTCTGCGTAAACCACCTCGTCAATAGGCGTGTCTAGCATATAGGTACCACCGTATATGGCGGACAGCCGGGCAAACCCCTGAGGTAGCTCCCCCAGACCGTATAGTGGGTACAGGTATGGCGATTTCCCGTAGCGGGCGACACTCTGACAGTACAGTAGGATTCTCTCGTAACTTGGTCTTGCTGGTTGTTGCAGATAGTCGTCGTTCGTCCAAAGCGCCATCGAGTGGCCGATAAACTCCTTTGTTGAGTTACCGAGCCCAAACTTGTAGTAGACCTCGTCCATTGTGTTCTGGTCGAGATCCAACCCCTGGTGTGAGGGGACGTCGTCCTCCTTGTACGAGCTGATCCACTCCAAGAATTTCTTCATCCTTCTCTTCTCGAAGATGCCCATCAGTGGTGAGGAGATCGCCTCCACCTCATTGGCAGGAACTTTGTAAATTTTCCCCTGCTTGAACACGTACGACCCTGAAACTTGCTTGAAGTCCACGTACCTGGTGACATCCGTGTGCACCAGGATGTTGGTCAATTCACCGTTTGCCATCAGAAACTTGGGGATCAAATCGACATTCCAGTCCCTGTCCTTGCCAAACTTGCCCTCCCTGTCCTCCTTCGATGGCGGGTTCTGCTTGAACTTGGAGTACAACTGGGATAGAGTGACAGACGCGGACTCCCCACCGTAGTGGTCCTGCTTATCGATATGCAGAACTTTCTTACCGTCCACGGAAAGCAGCCCAGATAGAATGCACTCCGTGATCCCTGTTCCTAGAACAATAACATCATAATCGGTATCAACTTTCTCTTGATCCATGGCTGGCTGATATGCTGTGGCTGATCCTGTGGTTGTTGCTGTCCGTCTGGCTTGTACAATGCGGTACTTCACTATGTTAATAAGTGCAGCCCCCAAAAAGAAAAAGGACAGAAAATACAGAAAAAAGAAGTAACGAGATACGAGACACTTACAGTGTGTGTACAGCGCCAACAAGTTCAACCAACAGTGGGCCACTGGTCCCCCTGTACTGGTAACTGGGGTAAACGTAAGAGTAGAAGCACCGGAATTGGGTTGTGCGTCTTGCAAGAATTGTTCGATTAGAAGTAATTTTTACGTCACCACGTCTTCTTTGATATTCCGTTCAATGGAAGAAGCAAGTCAGAGACCGTAGATGATTCTTAACAGAGCGGATGAAGAAAGGTTGTGTCTAAGTGTTCAGTTTCCCTTGGTTTGGGTGCAATTGATGATACCTCTAGGTTCTCCTGTAGGAGCGAACAGCCCCCAAAAAGAAGCAAAAAAATTAATTTGATTTCGCCCAGGATCGAACTGGGGACGTTCTGCGTGTTAAGCAGATGCCATAACCGACTAGACCACGAAACCATACTAATTTGAAAAAATGTGATGTAGTAACACCTACATCATGACCTAAATAAGAAATAGGTCATTACCCTACTCGGCGTTAATGTATGTAGCCGCCGAATGAACGAGTGGACGACGTTCCACTCACACGTATATAAATCGGTATGCACGTATGTACTCGTATGTATTATGGCTCTCTCTCATAAAGAGACCAAGCATTAATTATAGAGTGACTAGATCCATCAGTGAGTTATCTATACACGATTGTACTTTATCACATCTGGTAGCGCGATCTAGCTTAATTAATTGCTTACATCTCCTTCTCTTTCACATACACTCTAATGGCTATCCTAGGCCTCCCCGAGGGGACGGAACAATACGAATACGAAGATGCTTCAGCAACAATTAGCGATACCAACTACCGTTACCTCCAAGAACGGCCCGCCAACCAACTTTACGATGGAAAAAACGGCGTATCCTTCCAAGAGCTAAAGAACCGGTATTTACTTGCTAAACGGTTCTTAACTACAACACAAGCCCAACTTCAGTACCTGACCAACCACCTTGGTGGCGTTCCATTGATGATCGCCACTAGTCATATTTGTCCACCACCGAACGTTGCCTACAAACTTGATTATGCATTGAATCCAGATGCGCTTCTGGATGTATTGGAGCAACATTTTGATGCGTTCACTTCCGTCGACACTGCTGCTGAACAACTTCACACCTTCAAACAAGGAGATTTACCATTAACCACTTACACCACCCGGTTTTATGAATTGGTTCAAAAAACCGGTGGTATATTCGACACCCCAACTGTGACCAGATTCTACATCGATGGTCTAATCCCCAAATTAAAAATGTGGGTACGTGCTGTCTCAGCCAACTGTGATTTAACCGAGGCTATCCGTTTAGCCCAATTACACGACGTACATGACCCTGCTACTACGGTTTTTCCCATGGCACCACCTCAGCCAATCCAACAACATCAACCGGAACAACCCTTCTCGGTCCCTGGTTTTAACCAACTGTCCATAAACCAGGTCGGGACACCTCAAAATTCCGGCTACGACCACCGAGACCTTGCTGAAATTATTGTGAATGCAATCAACGACTCTCGTGACCGCCGGTACCGTCCACCAATGAAGTGTCATCGCTGCATGGAGCCAGGCCACGGCTGGCGTAACTGCCCTCATCCACCCTCCTCACATAATTATGTAAACCGCAGTAGACCATCTCGTCAAATTCAATACCGTTCTTCTCGTTATATTAACGCGTTTCAGCCGTTACCATACAATGCAGCTGCCATCACCAAACCCCTACCACCACCCATTTCACCACAACCATTGATAGGAGCACCCCGCCACATTACGGC
>JANIWX010000034.1:0-95008 GCA_030705205.1 Huiozyma sinensis
ATGAATTCTTTTCACCTTTTATATGACGATAAGCAATGTAACATTGTACGAAAGCCGGATTTCCAATATCCAACATATTTCATAGAAGTTTGAACTGGACACGTAATTGAACCATGAGTGTGACAGGTTCTCTCAGCAGACGGCGCGTGACCGACGCCGGAAACTTCTCCCCGATCTAAAGTATATACGGGAAATACATAAATTGTGGTGGGAATTTTTTTACCTCTTAAAAGACGATAAGTAATGTAACATTGTACAAAACGATTGTCCTTCCATTTTTGACAGAAAGTACTTTCGTAATAAAGTTCAAAATATCATTTTTAAGTTCTTTTAAATTAAAAATCTTATTTATTAAGGTGATAAATTGAAATTTTCAATTTCACCAATTGTATGGGCATGTGGCGTAGTTGGTAGCGCGCTCCCTTAGCATGGGAGAGGTCTTCGGTTCGACTCCGGACTTGTCCATTTTTTTTGTCTTCCTACCAAGGAACTACCTTTTTTTATCTCAATAAATACTGCCCAAAGCATGTCAATTCGTATCAATAAAATAGGTAACCACAACCTACACTAGTTTGGAAATAATTAGGTAAAGTGGTTTTCTCTTGGACAAACATCAATTAATGCACATCAGAACGACGAATATATAATTTCTTCTTAGTCTACATTGTAATATGAACGGGAAAATTTCAGATTTGCACAATACGAGTCTTTCACATTTGCAGGAGTGCTATTTGGTTTCAGAAAAGACCAATCGCTTCAATTTCCGAGTTCTTGTAAAGCATTCCGGTGTATCGTTCCCTCCTAGTACAACCCACTGCGTATTGCAGTATTCCCACTCTTCAAACCTCCACGTCGTCTCAAGCCAAAACCAATTAGGCGGTAGTTCGCTTTCCAGGCCAAATAATGTGCTACATTTTCGAGCATTATTTTCAGCTAATTCCAACAAGAAGGTAGGTCGCTCATACTCCATTAATCTGGGTAACCATCCTTCCAAGCCCCACTTCCTCTGATTTTGAATGACTGTTATTTCCAGAACATGGAATTTTCTCAACGGTTCTTGTTTCGTTATAACGAACGACTTATTGTAGTTCTCGCTTCCAAGCTTACTCAAAAATAAACGTAGAAAAAATGTGAAGTCTTTCGCTGTTTCTAACGGCGATTCTGATCGTATCTCATCCAAGTTTATGTGGACTTTGTCAGAGGTGTGCTCACTTTTGTATTCAATATACTGGCTCAATGAAATACTCTCCTCATTCATATTCCACGCACCATGATACAAGTTCCGTACCCATACCAGCCTCCAAAGTAAAATGCCCGTGGTTTGAACAGCGGCAGAATGAAACAGAGATGCGGACAGGAATGTTAGTAGTAGGAAACCTCTTGCATCGAGGTAACGGAACTTAAAAAGCGCGTATTGAAGAGGGGATAATATGATGCACACAGTGAGTAACCTTCGTACAGAAAACCCGTTACCTCCAATCAGCTTCAACATTTCTGCTCTTAGGGTTTTTAGTTTATTGACAACATTCTGACAGAGGTCCATTATCTCATCCATTGTAGGTGGTTCACCTTCTCGTAGCTCATTGTACACGCTCTTTATATAATATGCAAACGAGATAGGTAGAAAGCAGGAACATGTAATACCTATCAGGTACATTATGATCGCTTCCAGGTTAAACGGTATGAACGACGATGTAAACAAAACCCTTAGCGCCAGGTATTCCATGACCAAGTAGATGAAGTTCAGTTTATTGTCACTGGATATCCAAAGCACTTGGTCCAAAAGGCAATCCACTACTACTAGAAAGGGGTACATTTTAGCCAAAGCGCTCATCAAGGGTAGAGGTGTTATACCCACTAATGACTTTTTCCTTTCATGGCCATCAATAAAATGGGCATGCACTTGAGTTTCTTCGAGTTCGGCCATCGGCGCTCCTACAGGTCCACTTACACCGAGCCGTTGTTACACAGCGCAGCAAATTCTTGCAGGGTTGTTTCTATTCACTCCACCATACAAGATTTTTCGGCTAAGGAACCAACACAGAAAATATATATATATTTTTACTAATATTGAAGCACTTTCTCTCGATGAGAAGTGAAGAGCCTCTACCAACTTAACAGAGCTGCATATACACATATCCGAGTACGGAGCCGTACATTAACACAATGAAACGGAATAATACAAAGCTAGTGACAAGGCGTCCAACTTTGAAGACACTATCGCACAAGCAAATCAAAACGACAATTTACATCAAATCCTCTACACCTTACATAAGTGCGCTCAAAAGGACAAAAAAGTTTTTGGCAAACCTACGGAAGAACAACTCAAAGTATGTGTCTTTGATGGGAATGGGGAAAGCCGTGGAGAAAACATTAGCCATTGGGTGCTATTTCCAAAATGAAAAGGGAAACGGCGTCGATATCATAACGAAAACAGTAGAGGTGATAGATGAACTTATGGAAACCGAATCAATGGACATGCATGAAGATGCAGGGGTACAAGAAGTTGAAGAACAGGACGAAGATGACAGAGAGACATTCTTAAAAAAAAGAACGATCAGTGGGATTGAAATAAGGATATACCCTTAACCGATATAATGAGAACAGCACGTATAACAACAAATAGAGGATCTTAAATAGACAGAAGTATAATTTTAATGCTAGCGGACTTGGGTGAGAAACTACTTCTCCACCAGCTTTGTATTTCTTCTGCCGGTAAGCGTAATAAAAAAAATATGTGTAAAAGCCCTCGATGAACAATTGACATTCACAAAAAGTTGCACCTGCAAATAGAGTTGCTGAGGTAGCCATGGTTGCATCTATCGAACAAATATCAAAATGGAAACAGGAAAAGACAATAGGTATTATTGGCTTGGGTGATATGGGTCTGCTTTACGCCACCAAGTTTTCGACTGCAGGCTGGAAAGTAGTAGCATGCGATAGGGAAGATTTATTTGAGTCCATGACGGCGCTACATGCAGATGCGCCATTTGAGGTGCTACTAAACGGTCACTACGTATCAAGGGTCAGTGATTATATCATCTACAGCGTAGAAGCCGCAAATTTGGATAAAATCGTCTCTGCGTATGGCCCATCCTCGAAAGTTGGCGCGATTGTAGGTGGGCAAACGAGCTGTAAGAGTCCAGAAATCAGGGCCTTCGAGAAATCTCTACCAAAGGATGTTGAGATTATTACTGTTCATTCTTTGCATGGTCCAAAAGTTAATACGGAAGGCCAGCCGTTGGTTATCATCGATCACAGAAGTTTCAAAAAGGAATCACTACTTTTTGTCGAAAGTGTGGTTTCCTGCCTGAAAAGCAAACATGTCTACCTCACTTACGAGGAGCACGACAGGATAACTGCCGATACACAGGCTGTTACGCACGCAGCATTCCTTTCTATGGGCTCTGCGTGGGCCAAACTGAAAGTTTATCCGTGGTTAGTTGAAGATAATAAATGGGTAGGGGGCCTGGAGAATGTGAAAGTGAATATATCTTTACGAATCTATTCCAATAAATGGCATGTCTATGCCGGATTGGCTATCACAAACCCACATGCCCACCAGCAAATTCTTCAGTATGCTACGAGTGCGACGGAGCTTTTCTCGATGTGCTTAGATAACAGGAGAAAGGACTTTGTTGACAGACTGATGAAAGCCAAAGAATTTGTATTCAGTAGCCATAAAGGGAAGCTCCTACTTGATGACCTCATATTGGAGGAATATTCTTTATCGAAACTAACAAAAAAAAGTGAAATAAGTACTGATCCGCATTCTGGAAGGGACTCGCCTTCGATAAAGCAAATGCTACCAAATTCTCATTTAGCACTGTTGGCCATTGTAGACTCGTGGTATCAACTGGGTATTAACCCGTATGACCATATGATTTGCTCTACGCCCTTGTTTAGGATATTTTTGGGGGTATCCGAGTATCTATTTTTGAACCCCGCCATATTAGAACAAACAATCAATGCTGCAATGAACGACCAATCTTTTAGAAGAGACGATTTAGAGTTTGTCGTGGCTGCAAGAGAATGGAGTTCATTGGTCACATTTGGAAATTTTGATCTGTACAAAAGACAGTTCGAGTCAGTACAAAAGTTTTTTGAGCCAATGTTCCCTGAAGCTAATGTTATTGGAAACGAGATGATTAAGACCATTTTGAAACATTCCAAATAGGGTTATCATCAAATTCGTTTGAACACTAAGAAATAGTCAGGTAAAGGAATGGAATGGGTATATCCCTTGTATAAAATGCATAGAAATATAGATATATAAGTTAACGCTGAAGCAAAACAGCAGATGCAATAGATGCAACTGAAAAAAGTCCTTGGTATTTAAAAAAAAAGTGAAGTGGATCAATTCACATGGAAATAGAAACACGTTCGCTTGGTAAGAAAAGCAGGTGTACCAGTGTGAATGAAACTTAAATTCTACTTCTTTTTTTTGGTGGGTCCTCATCTTCGGGTGTATAGATTATCATATCAGACCGGAACAGGTTATTTCTCTTATCAGTTGGACTTTGAGAAACTGCGTTTGGACAGAAGATGTCATCGAACATTCTCAAGCCTTCATCGTTAATATGGGAGCTAAGTGCTCCAAAGCTATCGTTTATATTGGTGCGGTTGTGCTCGTTCAATTTGGAGTGTATTATTGGCTGGGCACCGCAGTGCTGATATTCTTTCAGTTTCTTCGATAGATCCTTCACCATTTCATAGTCACCTTCTTGCAAATATCCCGTTACCTCTGGGAAATATACGGTAAAATTTCTGTACATAATTCTATTCCACGCTTTTAGTAATCTCGGAATAGGCTCCACCGTCTCAACAGTTCCAACATCGCCATAAAATAAATGCCATAGCTTCATTATTAATCCAAAAAACCCCTCCTTTCTCAAAGTTGGCCACATGTAAGAGATGTTTACATTCATCTTAAGTGGAAAGTTTTCATTAGGAGTTAAACATCTCAATAAAAGCACGTTATCGTCAACATATAGAATGAAATAAAGCTCAAGTCCAACGACGGGTTCTAAAAGCAGTAAATGCCAAATATGTACATTAGTATCCTGCGGTTTCAAAATGTATCTTTTTGATTCTGTAGTCTTGTTGATGTTACTCCTACAAATGTGTTTCCAATCTCTGAGTAGTTTTCTTGTCAGTGGTATCACCATGCCTGTGGCTGGTATGTGAGAGAGTTAAAAAAAAGTATGTATTTAATGATGAGGAGATACGGGGAGCTCAATGTTCAACCTCAAAAGTTGCCCCAAACTACTTTCACAGAATTAATTTGTTTGCTAGCGCTACTGTTCAACCTTTAATACATCGTTTTAAACTGTGCTATAGAAATGGAGCGATAGAAAGAAGTGAAAAAAGAAAATGATAGAAAGTTACGTCATGGCCGGGTAACATAAAATACTGGTGGATGTACCTTAAGGCGTGCATCGTTTTGATGAAGTTCTTGAAACGCTTTGGCACTACTAGAAGTTCTTGTTCATGTGGTACGTATGCTCTCTCTTTTGAATGCAGAAGATGGCAGTTTAAAAAGTTATACTTCTATTGCGCCAAACGATACTGTTTCCCACCGCCTTATGCTTATTGACATTAATCTGAAATATTTTGTACTCTTGCCCTTCTTTTTTTACGTACCAACTACGTCAAAGGCTTGGAGAAAACCGATTATTATGGGATAGTTGGTGTTTATTTTATCCTCATTTTGGTTTCTTCCCATTTTTTATTAGTCCCACCAGCTTTTCTTTCTTTAACCCAATACACTAAGAGGATATTGTAGTTGTCCCGAGAATGCCTGAATGTGGTACCCTGCAAACTGAAACCGCTTTTTTCAATATCAAAACTGATCAAAAAGGTGACGAGGATCATTTATCGGTGTAACTACGTACTGGTAGAATAATGTTCCCAACGGAAGCGAGAACATTGGTCTCAAGATTCTGCATTCTTACATGTGAAAGTACTGTCAAAGCCTTAAACTACTATCAGTAAGCAATACAAAGAGGTGATTTGAATGATGTATTTGGAATTCACTATATGTTGAGGTATATTTACACTCATGTAAGGACGAACTGTTAAGCACGAATTGTGAAGAAAAACTAAAAACAAGATATTGTAGAAGTAGTTTTGTTCAAAACTGAGTGGTCTGTACGTTATATTATTTGGATAGCTCTCTTTAATTTAATCCCTACTAGTGATTGTATAATGTCCTTTTTTGAGGAATTGTAAAGCCAGATATTACTAGGTACTTATTTTAGAGGGCTATATCTTGTCTTTATCTCGGTAAGGAAATGGACATATGGTAAATATACAAGAAAAAAAGGGGAAGACAAAGAACCGCTACAAGCTGCTTACCGTTTTGGTAATCAGAAGCAGTATGGGTTAAGCTACTTTTGTTATTAACTTGCTCCCAACAATAGGCGTGGTAACAATCCATTTCTTTTATAAATACCTTGAAGTTAAAAAACATACTACCAGAACCTCTTACAAAATTTAAACGAGATGTTACCTAGTTTATTAACATGCTTAGTTGACATTTATTTTATAGGGCACGTGGTAAAATTTAATCTATAAGGATAAGCTTCAATTTTGAAAAAATGTCTTTTTAGTTGCTCGTATGGCGCAGCGGTAGCGCAGCAGATTGCAAATCTGTTGGTCCTTAGTTCAATCCTGAGTGCGAGCTTTATTTTTTGTTTAGTCCATAGTATCCGTAGTATGGGACATCTAGATCAAGACTGTTATAAGGGTATTGGTTCTTTGGTTCTCTTGTATATGAGTACTAGGTAATTGTGTACAAGAGACTGGCATCAAAAGATGAGGCTCGGGCAACTTGAAACCTTGAAAGGAGAACACAGTTACGTGAATGATCTGAGAATCCCACGTATGAACGGGATACTTCAATCTTAATGCTGATCTATCACCTGAAATCATCCAAAAAACTCTGCAATTTGTTTTGCTGAGGTACACTACCACATATTTGAAGCAATCCTTACTTACACATCTGAATGGAATATGAATGTGACCCAAAGATTCTTTCAAATCTTTTCTCTAAAAAATATGATCTGAACCTTGCTGAGACTAACAGACATATTTGATGTGGTACCGAATATCACTTCAAAGAAGTGTGAGGCTTTAAAGGTTTTGTTTCTTTTTAGGAAAGCATCCAAGATGGCGTAAACAGGGAATGCGCAAATTGGCGCATTTTGAACAACATAATGATTTCTTTGACGTGACACTAAATTTCACAAAAAGTGCCGCTAAACAGTCACACTTAGGCATTACTTTCTGAAATGCTGTTTTGTTCTTTCTCGTCTCTACTTTGAATCCCTCTCTTACATATCCGTAAACGCAATATCACAAGAAGGCATCTTACAAAGCAATGATCTTCATGTTGCGGCAATTTCAGCACTTGAATTAGCACAAATACTGTGCTAATAGAGTATGCAAACACCCAGGGTATTAATACCAATACCTTTTAAATTAGGCATTGCCATACTTAGAAGACCCCGGCGACAGATTAGTGACTTTTTCATTTAAGCGCCGTCGGAACAAGAACAGTTATGCGTACATTCCCCATTGTTGTTGAAGAGCACAATATTTCAAGGTATTTCAAGGCCAAGACAGCAAGGGCGCTTCGAAAACGATCAACGGGCGTAATACACCTACTAGAAATGCGTGCGTGCCTCTACATTATTTCCCTTTTTTTGAAGTTTAATGCGACTGCCGGTCATACTTTTACTTGTTTGTTCACTCTTTGAAGTACGCAAATTTGAGAAACATATAATTGACATCTGTTTACCCTGAAGAAGATGTAACTTTTATGTTTGGGGCCATTAGCGTAGTCATTTCTACGTTGAATAAAGTAACGTGGGCAGCTCATAAAAATCTTTTATGAGGTAATCCAATGATATCACTATGATGATATTCCGTATCATAGGCATCCAGGTACCATCTAAGCGCACTTTTCACTCCCCAAAGGCCGTGAACATACATGTATCTATCGCTGTTGACTGTCGTTAAAAAAAACATCGCAACTAAATCGAGCCTCTTTGCGCACTCCCGCGAATTATGCGCATTTTCAAAATGAAAAATTCCGAAAAAAGAAATTGTTACCCGAAAATTGCAAAACGACAATTCGTTGGCTTTTACCGAAAGGAGAAAACTGCAGTTGAGATAAGCGCTGTCTAATCTTTCTTATCAGTAAGAAAAATGAGAACACAATCTGAGAACGCAAGTGCCCGGAATATCTTGTTCTATGTTTTTACTGCAGATTGGTCAAAAGGGACACCTTTGCCTCACCGTCTGATATGAAATTTGTGCTATCTTTCCACAGTGCTCTAGATAGCAACGTTTTATTACCCCGTTAAACTAGTGCATTATCTAGATGACAAAGTCTTTTGCCGGGCCTGTTTATTATAAAAGTCTTCCATCTTTCCGGTCAAATCTTTCCCGGTGGATGTGATCTGTTTTCAATTCCCACATTAATGTAGACCTAAATACCCAAACACCTCATTTTAATCTGATAGCACTACTCAACATTGCTAACTACAATGACTGTTACTACACCAGAAATAACTTTGGGCTGGTCCATCGAACAATGGATCAAGTTCCATCAAAATTCTTCTCCAACAGTTTCTTACAACACACTTTTGAATCTTATCAGCTCGCAAAATACTGCTCCAGTAAATCCTGCCTGGATTTCTGTTGCTTCCCCGGACAACCTATCTCAACAATGGCAAATACTACAAACTCGTGAGAACAAAGAGTCTCTTCCGCTTTACGGTGTTCCAATTGCCATCAAGGACAACATAGACGCCAAGGGATTTTCGACAACCGCTGCCTGTCCATCATTTGCATACGAACCTGAGAAAGACTCCAAAGTTGTCCAGCTTTTGAGAGATGCCGGCGCCATTATTGCTGGTAAAACTAATCTAGACCAATTTGCAACCGGACTAGTAGGCACAAGGTCGCCATACGGAAAAACGACCTGTGTTTTCGACGATAAGTATGTGTCCGGAGGCTCCTCTGCGGGCTCCGCGAGAGTTGTCGCTGAAGGTATCGTCCCGATTGCTCTCGGTACCGATACCGCAGGTTCTGGTCGTGTGCCAGCGGCCTTAAATAACTTGATAGGATTGAAACCTACGAAGGGTGTCTTTTCCTGCCAAGGCGTTGTTCCAGCTTGCAAGTCTCTAGACTGTGTTTCCATATTTGCGTTAAATCTATCGGACGCGGAACGTTGCTTCAAAATCATGTGCCAACCAGACGGGGAAAATGACGAATATTCCAGAGCTTACCCCTCAAACCCATTGCATAAATTTAATACCAACTGCACTGTGGCGATCCCCAAGGATGTTCCATGGTACGGTGAAACTGAGAACCCCAAACTATACGCCAGAGCAATTGAAGCTTTGAAGGGAACAGGCGCCAACATCGTCACCCTTGACTTTGAACCGCTACTAGATCTGGCGAGGTGCCTATATGAGGGTCCGTGGGTAGCCGAGCGCTACGCTGCTACACAGAAGTTTTTGGAATCCAACCCGCCAGAGGATACTTTGGATCCAACTGTTATCTCAATCATCAAAACAGCCACCAATTTTGACGCTTCTGATGCCTTTAAGTTCGAGTATAAGAGACAAGGCATTTTGCAAAAAGTTAATAAGCTTTTAGAAAATATCGACGTTCTTTGTGTTCCGACCTGTCCTTTGAACCCTACTTTACACCAGGTAGCCGACGAACCCGTTCTCGTAAACTCAAGACAGGGCACATGGACAAACTTTGTGAATCTGGCTGACTTAGCTGCCTTGGCTGTCCCTGCTGGATTTAGACACGACCATCTCTCCAACGGGATTACACTAATCGGGAAGAAGTTTACCGACTATGCCTTGCTGGATTTGGCAAAAAGATATTTCCAACAACTTTTCCCAAATGGTTCAAGATGCTACGGTGCTTTTACAGACAAAATGGTTTTAGGCCTTGACGATGAATTGACAGGCCCCGATGTGAACTCGAAGTCCGCCATAAAACTTGCTGTGGTTGGTGCACATTTGAAGGGTCTTCCTTTACACTGGCAACTGGAGAAAGTGAACGCCACATACTTATCTTCACCAAAAACTTCCAAGAAATACCAATTGTTTGCTCTTCCTAAGACTGGTCCCGTTCTAAAACCCGGTCTAAGAAGGGTTGATGCATCAACTGGGTGTCAGATTCAGTTGGAAGTTTATTCCGTTCCAACTGAACGCTTCGGTGAATTTATCTCGATGGTTCCAGAGCCACTAGGGATTGGTTCGGTTGAGCTTGAGAATGGTGAGTGGGTAAAATCGTTTATTTGTGAAGAGTCAGGATATCTGTCCAAGGGTTCAGTTGATATCAGCTCGTTTGGTAGCTTCAAAGTGTACATGGAGTATCTAGCGAAACAAGAGGCTGCGCAGAAGAAGCCTTTTGACAGAGTTTTGGTTGCAAACAGAGGTGAAATTGCTGTAAGAATTATGAAAACTTTGAGAAAACTTCATATCAAGTCTATCGCGGTTTATTCTGACCCAGACAAATACTCCAGGCATGTCACAGATGCAGACATTGCTATTGCTTTGAACGGATCCACCGCTGCCGAAACTTATCTGGATATAGACAAAATTATCGCTGCTGCAAAGGAATCGAATGCCGACGCTATCATTCCAGGGTACGGGTTTTTGTCAGAAAATGCTGACTTTTCCGATAGATGTGAACGTGAAGGAATAGTGTTTGTTGGTCCTACCGGAGACACTATCAGGAAACTAGGGTTGAAGCATTCTGCTAGAGAAATTGCTGAAAATGCTAATGTTCCTCTAGTTCCTGGTTCTCCATTAATTATAGATGCTAAGGAGGCAAAGGAAGTGGCTAGAAAAATCGAATACCCAGTCATGGTAAAATCTACTGCAGGTGGTGGCGGTATTGGTCTGAGAAAGGTCGATACCGAAGATGAAATCGAACAGATTTTCGCTACGGTTCAACATCAAGGAAAATCATACTTCGGAGATGCTGGTGTTTTCATCGAGAGATATATTGAAAATGCAAGACACGTCGAAGTTCAAATAATGGGGGATGGTACAGGTAATGCCATTGCATTGGGTGAACGGGACTGCTCCTTGCAGCGTCGTAACCAAAAGATTATTGAAGAGACTCCTGCACCTAATTTGAGTGAGAAAACAAGATCAGCTTTGAGAGCTGCTGCTGAAAACTTGGCCTCGTTACTGAACTATAGATGTGCCGGTACTGTTGAATTCATTTTTGATGAGAAAAGAGACCAGTTTTATTTCTTGGAAGTCAATGCTAGATTACAAGTTGAACATCCTATTACTGAAATGGTCACAGGGTTGGATTTGGTTGAAATGATGCTACAAATTGCTGCTGGTAATCCACCTGACTTTAACACTACTAATGTCACCATTACAGGTGCCTCAATGGAAGCTCGCTTGTACGCCGAAAACCCAGTCAAGGATTTCAGACCTTCTCCAGGTCAACTAACCGAGGTTAAATTTCCATCCTGGGCCAGGGTAGACACATGGGTGGAGAAAGGTAGCGTGGTATCTGCTGAGTATGATCCAACATTGGCTAAGATTATAGTTCATGGGTCTGACCGTGCCGATGCACTTGCCAAATTGAACAAAGCTTTGGAAGAAACTAAGGTTTATGGCTGTATCACCAATTTGGACTACTTGAAATCGATTGCTTCTTCTCAAATGTTCAAGGATGTGAAGATTTCCACCAACGTTTTGAACAGCTACGAGTATACCACATCTTCTTTTGAAATAATTACACCAGGTGCTCACACCTCCATCCAAGACTATCCTGGCAGAACAGGCTACTGGAGGATAGGTGTTCCACCCTCTGGACCAATGGACGCCTATTCCTTTAGACTGGCTAACCGGGTTGTTGGTAACAAGGCAAGTGCCCCCGCAATTGAAGTAACGTTAACCGGCCCAACAATTAAATTTCACCGGGATTCTGTAATTGCCATCACTGGTGGTTTGGCTCCCTGTACAATCAACCAGCAGCCCATTAGCCAGTTTAAATCTGTTTCCATTAAGAAGGGTGACCAATTATCGATCGGCAAATTGAGTACAGGTTGCCGGATCTATTTGGCCATCCAAGGTGAGATCGATGTTCCAGAATATTTGGGATCAAAGTCAACATTTACTTTAGGTCAACTAGGTGGTTACAATGGCAGAGTTCTGAAAGCTGGTGATGTCGTTTTTTTCGATGAAACGGAACACAGTGCACCTTTCAGTAAGATCCCAGAAACTCTAATTCCAACTATTTCAAATAACAAATCATGGTGTGTTGGTGTTACATGTGGTCCTCATGGCTCTCCAGATATCTTCACCCAAGAGTCCATCAAAGAGTTTTTTTCTGAACAGTGGAAGGTACACTACAATTCCAACAGATTTGGTGTCAGATTAGTTGGTCCAAAACCAAAATGGGCAAGGGCTGATGGTGGGGAAGGTGGTCTCCACCCATCCAATACTCATGATTATGTCTACTCTTTGGGTGCTATAAACTTTACTGGTGACGAGCCAGTTATTGTTACATGCGATGGCCCTTCCTTAGGTGGTTTCGTTTGTCAAGCCGTTATTCCAGATGCTGAACTATGGAAGATTGGCCAAGTTAAACCTGGCGATTCTATTCAGTTTGTCCCCATCAACTATGCTACCGCGAGATTGCTAAAAGAGTCCCAGGACGCTTCCATTGAAGTGTTTCAAGATGGTCTACTAAAAGAACTTTCATCCAATTTGATTTTACCAACATTTGAGAACCCAGTCTTGGCACAGTTATCAAAGAGATCCGAACATGCTCCAACAGCCACTTTTAGACAAGCTGGGGACCGTTACATACTGTTGGAATATGGTGACAATATTATGAACTTTAACCTCAGTTACAGAGTACATTGCTTGATTGAATTAGTAAAAAAGTACAGGACAATTGGTATTGTTGAAATGTCCCAGGGTGTCAGATCAGTTCTTATTGAGTTTGATGGTTACAAAATATCCCAAAATGAATTGATGAAAACTCTTCTGGCCTACGAAAATGAAATCACTTTTGATGATAACTGGTCAGTTAAATCCAAAAAATTCAGACTGCCCATGGCTTTCGAGGATTCCAAGACATTGGCTTGTGCTACTAGATACCAAGAAACAATTCGGCCCACTGCTCCATGGCTACCTAACAATGTCGATTTTATTGCTGATGTGAATGGTATTACGCGGAAAGACGTTTACGATATGATATATTCTGCTAGTTTTATGGTCCTTGGTTTAGGTGATGTGTTTTTAGGCTCTCCATGTGCTGTTCCACTGGATCCAAGACAAAGATTTTTGGGGAGTAAGTACAATCCCTCTAGGACGTTTACCGAAAGAGGAGTTGTTGGGCTTGGTGGGATGTATATGTGCATTTATGCAGCTGCATCCCCTGGTGGTTATCAGTTGACTGGTAGAACCATTCCTATCTGGGACAAACTGTCGCTTTCTAACTTTTCCGTGGATCACCCATGGCTGTTGACATCATTTGACCAAGTTGAATTCTATCCAGTTTCAGAAGAGGAGTTGGAAAAGTTGACTGAAGATTGCGACAATGGTAAATTTGTGGTTGAAATTGAAGACACTGTGTTTGACCATGGTAAATATACACAGTGGATAGATTCTAACAAAGACTCCATAGACACTTTCTGCCAAAATCAAAATGGGAAGAAAAAGGAAGAATTTATTAAACTGATTAAGTCAGCCAACGATGAGCTTTCAGCTTCTCAAACTACCAAGGTACAAGTGCAGGAGGAATATCCAGAAACTGCTGAATTGGTATACTCTGAGTACTCTGGAAGATTTTGGAAACCTATCGTCTCAGTGGGTGATATTATTGAGGCAGGACAAGGGTTGATTATAATAGAAGCTATGAAAACCGAAATGATTGTTGCAGCCAGGCAGTCTGGCAAGGTTCTTAAAATCCTACACGAGAATGGTGATATCGTCGATTCAGGGGACTTGGTAGTAGTCATTGAATCTACAGCGTAGACCGACTTTCCATTTTATTTTGAACTCTTTTTGTAGTATACGAATATATATTTTAACTGAATGATTAGAATAGAATCACACAGAGGCTTGCAAATGCGAAAGAAATGAGTTCACCTCATGGAGTGGTAAGCTCGCTTACAAACAGGCAGTGTACAATCAGCGAGAGAGTACAATACGACTTAGTCGGTTCCACGGTAGTTCTCCCCTGTTTCATCTTCTCGAATCAGTGGTGCTGAACTATCCTTCGATACCCTATATTGATCAGAGGAGTCCTGACTTAGGGCGGCAAGCATAGGACCGTTATTCCTTTTCAGATCTAGAGATGCTTTGGCAATCTTCATCCTTTTCAAAATCCTTCTCTTTTGTAAGACAACAGGCAAATAGGGAATGTAGCCGTATTTTTCCTCCACAATCAGGACGTTCAATACAAGAATAAAGACCAGCCAATATACGTTGTAACTGATGACCGAACCATATGTGGCACTGTTGGTCCATCCAAATATCGCCGTTAGAAGCATCCAACCCCCATCCTTTTCACCATTGCAACAGTTGACGTGCCAAACGGATTTGGATATGTCATATGAGCCGGGCCCATTTCCCACCTCAGTCATATCCTGGCCGTTGCAATTGTTAACATAACCTTGTAGTTCTAGTTGCCACACACCCTTCGAGAATAGGCCAGAAGAAATCAGGTACAGGAAACAGGTGGTGACGACCAAACATATTTTCAAAGACAGAGAGCTTGAGTACTTGTAGAAATAGTAGCCGAATATACCGCTTAATGTCACCGCCAAAAGCATAGATAGTGGAATTGAGGTCAGAGGCTGGTCAATACCAACACCTCCAATAAACACAACAGCTTCCAACCCCTCTCTAAGAGCAGTGACAAATGGCAGAATGAAAAAGGCATATCTTCCACTAAATGACAACGTTTTATCCGCTTGACCCCGCAACATGTTCCCGCTTTCAGAGTAAATGATCGAGCCCAGTTTCACTCTGAATTTTTCTCTCAGTTTCCCCATCCTCAAAAAGAACAGTCCCATAACTGATATTATAAGAGATGCGACAATACTCAACACCCCCTCATAGTAATGCTCACTCAGCTGCCATAGATCTGAACCTATGTGATAAAATACAGCAATAAAGGCGCCACCTATGACCAAACATAGAAGCAGTCCAAGGACACCACCTGATAGGATCTGTAACTTCAACCTGTTATACTTCTTCAAGTTGTCGTCCTTGGGCGAAACGGCTGTTTGGTGTTCAGAATCCCACCCCGCATCAGGGAAATCAAACATTTCCTCCTCCTCTTCCAAAGTTAATCCACTGGGAAGCATCGGGTCTGTCTCAGGGGAGACGGAATCACCAGGTGATAATGCCAGCGTCGGGTCCGTATGGGTAGGAGAACCCTGGTTTTCATCTTCTTTACCAACGGAAAGCCCTTGCCTAACGATAGTTAAGAGAATAGAGATGATCACTACAATCTCCAGGGATTCCCTCAGGAAGATAAAGAATATCTGAAACGAAAAATAGTCTTCGAAAGTCATCGTACCACCAGTTCCTGATCTCTTTCTAAGAGCTATCCTGAAGTCAGATCTGTGATCCCACATCTCAACTTCACCGAAAGATAATAATCGATATTAAAATATGAAAAAAAAAAAGTGCACCAGACTATTTGCACCCTCTTTGCTGTATAGCGGACCTGAGAGGATATGGCAACGCAACCACGATCCATCAAGAGATGAGCGTAGTATTTTATGAGGACAGAAAACTTATTTACCCAGTGTATTGGATGATGTTACTGTGCATTTTTGCTTATCAGATTTATTACTTTACAATTACATACTACTGATGAAGGTTGATGTAAAATCCTCCGCCTATGCTTTGATTGACATTATTTTCACTCAAACGCTTTTGCACCCTTTGGGATGGCAAAACCTTCAGCAGCGAAAAACTTCCTCGTACAGAAGTAATAGTTGAACCAGGTTTGATCCTTGTCCGGTTGACAAATACATTTATTTTGCAGTCTAACATCTTCTTCGACTGGGCAAGAGTGGAAGTCAGGGTGGTAAAAACCGATACCATCGAAGAAGTGGATTTCGGATTTATCCAAGAACAACGATGCCGCAATAGAATGGACGGGCGCATCACCCCATCTTTCGTAAAAGAAGCCACCAGAGCGGTCCAGATAATCGAAATACTCTCTGTAAGCCTCAGATCTGTAAAAATCTAGAGATGCAATTTCGAAATTCGTCCAGAAATGACACATGTTGTACGTTTCTCCCTTGTCGTCAGAAACGAAATCCAGTAGATTGTTCTTTGGAATGTACTGTGGGTTCTTTTCAGCGAATTTCGAGATAGTTTTCCACAAAGTTGGGATGGTTGCCTCGTACTCACTGACGGACAGAATAAACCCATACTTCTTTTTGTTCACCTTCATGAACTTGAAAATGTCATATTGTATGTCACAATACAGCTTGATGTCTGTGTCGACTCTCCAGTAAAACTCGTATTCGTCCAGCAGTTTGCTTTGGGAGAAAAACCCAGATTGGTAACGACACATGTGTCTGTACGGAACTGACCCGCCGTATGGAACATCTTTCTTGCTCAATTCCTCTCTGGCCTTGTCGAATTTCTCCCGATCAATGAAATCTGGGATAGACCAGTGCTCATGAGGAATCAATCCGTACTTGGTCTTCCCGGATACCAGTGCACTGGTGACCCTTTTGAACTCATCGGTGAATGGCTGATCATTTAGGAATACCCAGTCATAGTGGTATCTCCCGTTGAACCGATCTTCGACGTGTCTGATCGAGTAAACCAACTGCCATAGATCGCTGTTCCTTGCCAGTGTGACCATTGCCGCTTTCACGGTGACTCCATCGTCTTCTGGATGGAAAACACCTTGCGATTGATCCGTGAACGGCATTATGTAACTGGAGCCCAGTGTATCTCTGGAAATCGTAGTTCTCTCAATGCCATTTTTCACCGTTTTCTCACTCCCGCCGGTGCTATTAGATGGTGTGTGAAGTAAAAACATTACTGTCAAGACAATGATTAGACCGGCGAATGAAAGCCTGATTCCCTTTTGGTACTTCTTGACAAACAGAGCGGACTTGGGCGTGAGCCTTTTCCTGTGATCAGACCCCATGATATTTACAGCTAAAATGCTTAGAGTCGTACGGGGACGTAGAATTGATACAATCGACCTTACTGGCGCCTCACAGGATACAGAATCACGTCAGTCCACAGCACTGAAATATTTCACTTTGCGATAGTCGACGCGATCTTTTCTTCTTTTTTTCAGTCTCGAAATTTGAACGAAAACAGCAAAAGAGGTTAAAATACCGATGGAGGTGACTACAATGCATCACGTAACGCTCGTTCCATAGAAGGTCCCATAATATACTATGGCTGAAGATTTCAGTAAATTGGTACGAGAAGCATGTTCATTAGACGGTGAAATAGCGTCCGGCAGGACGCTAGAAGATATTGTCTCTTCTTACGAGGATGGCCCCACTTTAAGTAGTCAGGTGACAGATCCTGCGAACGCAGGGGACTTTCGGCTTAATTTCATTTCCATTCACGAGCAGTACTGTACTGTCAACGGAATAAAAACTCGTGTCTGCCACAATATTGGCACAGCCAACGGTAAAACACTTTTTATATTTATTCATGGACTTGGCGGTTCTTTGGACCAGTTTTTCCCACTTCTCAAGCTACTGGACTTATCTGGGAATTCTTTTGTAGCTATCGATTTGCCAGGGTTTGGGAAAAGCGATGAGCACACAGATTACCCCATGATACAGGTAGTAAAGCATATTGATGCGGTAATTTCTCAACTAATGAACGAAACTCGCCTGACGTTTGACACAGTTCGCTTAATTGGTCATTCTATGGGGTGCTACCTTACTTTACACTTTTTGACCCTCTTCTCCAAAAAATACAGAATCGGGAAAGTGGTGCTACTGGCTCCTCCTAAACCCGAAATGGTGGAACTGAACAAGGATAAAAGGCTCATCCAAGTTGCCCTTAATGTTCTGTTTAGAGTTCCATGGGTCTTTTCATATTACAGAACATGGTTTGATCAAAGAAAGGGACTACAGAGTTCTGGGATCCAGCAATTTTTTCGCCAGAGTGAGCCGGAAGATTCGATTACTTCACATTATTGGAGGTTATTTCAGTTTTCTAACAATGTCCAAATCAAAAGCAGGACAATAGTAGGTTACTTACTCGGATGGGAACCTTTAAATTGGGACGAGATTAGGAGTACAATAGTTTTCAATGATGTTTCCATCTACATTTTCTCTGGAGAGATGGATAAAGTCACCCCGGTCGATAGTTGTAAGACTGTAAGAGATGCTTTCGGAAAAGATTGCAAGGTCGACTTTATTCAACTGCCAAATTGTTCACATAATATATGCTTTGATTCCCCAGAACAATCCACTAAAGCCTTTTTAAACTCGAACGTTACTGAATAGGGAGTAGTGAAATGTATAAAATGCATGTATTGGATAGATAGTATAATGTCATAAGCATATATATTCGTGTCCATAAACACAATGTTTTGGCTATTATGAAGGGGGGTGGGGATGATGCAATAAATGTATATGCCAAAATGTCTAAAAATACAACGCCTTCAAAGCGAAAATTGTTTTAGAATGAGTAATTTTTGGGAGAAATTCCAGCTAACTCCCCAAGTAACTATTTTCACCGATGTTTCTCCTCAAATCGCTGCACCGCAAAGATCTCACCCTTGCAACAATACTGTGAGTTAAGCGGTTAATTCTCTTCTCCGCATCCTTGGGCAAGCCTTCTTCTGCCTTCGCAACAGAATTATAGTTCTCGTCCATGCGGAGCCTGATAACTAGCGAGATATGATTACGGGACATCCTAGATAGTTTGTATGATGTTGGCCGTTCGCTCTTCAAGACTGTTAACCTGAAATTCATTTCTTGTTGCTCTTCATCTTTGAAGCCATATTTGATACAGAAAACATTGGAAATTTCCGTAATATCAGGGTCTCTCGAAGAAAACTTAGCAGCCTGGAACCGGTCTGATTTAATATTGAAGATATCCTCAATTGTTGACTGGTCCATTTTTGACAATTCATCTAGGATAAGTAGTGTTATTATGTCATTGAATGTACCCCTGCACGCCCAGGCAAAATTTCTATTCATCCCAGATTTCACAAAGCTCAAGTTCATTCTCTGTTCTTGTAGCTGTCCCAGCGTATCTGTGGTTGAAAACATTTCACTGAGTTTACCCAACAAGAAAGCTCTGACCATGGATTGTCGACACCAGACAATGCCGTCAAGTTTGATAGTTTCTAATGTGTGCATATGTTTTCCCGAACAAATATACTGGAAAATGTCCTCACCATCCAACTTCTTCAACTCTAGATTCTTATTGTTTCCGTTTTTATTCTCCCTCATCTTCGTATGTCCATCGATAGGTTGAGGATAGTCACCCCAATTTACCGAATTTGATGACACCCAATGATTTGGATTGATACCACTAATGGAATTTCCAGAAGAAGAACGTCTTCTGTAATTTTTAGAATTTTGGAATTGGTCAAGCTGCTCGTAGTTCTTGCTAGAATCAGTAGCGTATACAACATCCAGGGTATCCTCCAAACACGCCGAGTTCATCACGGCAGACTCCTTGACTGCTGGTAAGACCAGCGATCTAAACCTTTTATGATGGGGCTTCTTTTCCAGTATTTGGAAGTCTTGAAATAAGACTAGATTGGATAAATTTAGTTCTGTAAGATTTGGACAGTGTTTCAGTAAGTGTAAAATGTATCCAAGTGGTAAATCCCGGTAGGGAGCATGTTTCAGCAGGAACTTGTTTGTGTACGGATGGTTTGTTTTGAAAGGTTGATTTTCGCAAAACCTGACCTGAGACGTACTGGCCATTCTACGATGGTTGGCCAACAGATTGGAATCACTTCCAGCGTTCTCATCATCTTTTTCCGTCATGTTTTCGGAACCCAGTAACTGAGTGCTATTCTTGATTCTTCTTTTACCTCTAGTTGCCATTTTAAACCTTTGCCATTTGGAGGTATCGTTTTTAGACCTCAATCTTTGTTTTTCCAGTCCTGCGGCAAACCTTCCCTTTTTATCGTCTTCTATGGTGTTTTCTTTGATCACGGAAGAAGACTGTGGATTAGTTGAGGCAGTATGGGAACTGAAGCTAGAATTCAAAGAGATATGCGACCCATTTTGGAATGACGACATGATACTACTGGTTATGGAACTCACCGAGCTGTTGGAGCGTGCCCTGTTGGAATTACCAGAAGAAACATTAGCAGTACTACTGTTTGTTTCATTAGTTGCTGTGGTTAAACTGGACGAGGCTGAATGGATGGAAGATGAGCGAGAGACAACTTTTTTCAAATTGTAGCTGTTCAAGACAGGTGAGCTGTACAGCGGGTCGTTCCTATGTCTCCAATCTCTCCAGCCTGCATAGGCGATATCTTTCAACGGTTCAGGGGCTGAAGCTGGACGAGACTCCGATGGGAGACCATTTGAAAGTTGTGGATCCGGACCTGGAACAATTGCAGCTAAACCGGTTCCACCAGCCTCACCTGTGCGGGAAGCAACAAGTCTATCTGGTATAGAGATAAAACTGTTTCTTTGGACTGCGGTTGAAGGTTCACTATTCTCGACATTGAAAATGAGGCCATTTTTCAGATGAGATAGGTCAAGGACTCTAACATATGTCCCATTTTCCGGATGCAACCTAATGGATGTGACAAACTGGGCAACACGGTAGGTCGATCTGAAGTAAGGTTTTCTGTACAGGACCACCTTGGCAGCTTCATAAAACTTCTTGTTCAGATATAGACAGCAAATCACTGGTAAAATATCGACCACCACCTCATCATTATTTTTCTTGTCTGACTGAGCACCCTCTTCACCCTCGCAGACGGACGTGTCTATGTAGAATATGATTCTTGAAAGAAGCTCCACCGGTAGATCGTTGATATCAGCGAATTCTTCGTCAAATATGATTCTATCCACCTCCAGATCTAGATCCCCTATGCGACTTTTATCTCCAGGTACAAAATTGTTACTGGTTCCGTTGTAGTAACTGTGCGATTTTGACGAAAATATGGAGAAGGAATCACTAGACCCGTGTTCGTAGAGCTTCCCAATCAGCTTCTTTGAGGATGACGATATCAAAGACTTATATTTTCTCTTGATTAACGACGTTCTCGAAGTATTTGTGCCAATTGTTGCACTATCTGGAATGGACTCGTTATCCTCATTGCTTGCAACTTGGCCCAACTTGTTCGCTGAAGGTCTTTTATACATTGACCCCTTTACGGGCCCACTGCCTGTCGCGGTAGTAGCAGTCTTTGAATGAACTGTGTCCCCGTACAGATTCTGATACACTGAAGTTCCATACCGAGAGTAATTATTCCCCACTATGTTTATATTTTGCAGGCGTGATCCTGTCATAGTTGATATGAACACTTCACTTCGACCGCTTCTGGAGGTAAGATGAATTCAGACCAATCGATGGTATTTCTTCCGACACTCTTGCAGGACAAAACTCGTCACAAAGTCGGTCTAAGGACGGGGGAATAAAGAATAGCAACAGTCGGCTAATTTTATAAACTCCTACCCAGGTAGCGAAAAAACTTCACCTTATCTTTCTCTTCCTTGAATTGAAGGCATCGATTGATCCGAAAGGGGAACCAACTTCCCTCTAAAACAATGGTAGGCCCAAAAAAGTATGGACTACGAGAAAATAGACGGAGTGGAATATTCATAGCGCGCGGGGGGGGGGGGGAAGGAGGAGCTTCAAAAGAGGACGGAAACGTACCCTATCCCCGCCTGATTGTTTTGACCAAGTGGGGGTGGGCAGAGTTTAGCGGACCGCAGAAAGTTCCCCTCACCGAAACGAGTCTGTTCGCTGCTGCGCCAAGCTGTTCTCGAAGAGCTAACGCCTGCGAAGTTGCGTGACATTTCCTTGCAGCTCGATGCGGAAATCGTTCTGTATTTCCTCTTGTGGTAAAAAAGAAGGGAGGGTGGATGTTAGTGGTGTCGTTGCACTATCTTCCCCACCCCTCTCTGTATTTTCCCCCACAGGAAGCGGGGGGGTACAAGCGCGTCCTTATGCTTGTCTAGGTTCTCTCATATCCTCAGTCCCCCTTCAATTGGGTTCTGAGACCAGTGTCAGGTCTGTATGCATCCAGCACTCATTGGTCTCGGGACGAAATCAAATATCGTTCTGGACGAATACTGCCTGACGTCGAGACACCAAAAAAACGACGAAGCAATTTTTCGTTGCGGGTTGTACGGCAGTCTCTGTGCGTTTCTTGTTGTGAGGGGCGTACTGCTGCCCCGCCTTTTTTCCTCTGTGTTTCTTTTCTTTTTCTTCCTCTCTGTTTTGTATGTATCTCTCAGCGTTCTTCTCGTTGTAACAGAGACCTACACTCAGGAAGTAAGTTGAAGAGTCCCTCTGTCTCTTCAAGGGTGGTAATTTTACATTTCTTACTATAATGATACAAAAGGAAAATATACACGAAAAAGCGGGCCGCCAATTCTTGCTATGGTAGCACTCTTTCAAATCAAGCTGGGATCTTACTAGGGGTTACCATCACGTCCTGGTCATCCTCCATCGAGGACTCGTCATCGACAAACTTTAAGATTGTGCCCTCGTTGATTAAATGCCATACATTCAGGTAGGAATACTCTTGAATACAGTTGTTCAATTGCAACATCGTGAAACCTCTCGATCTAACAGTCTTGACAATGGTGTCGTACGACAGAGTGCCTCTATTCTCCAGTGTGTCTTGTGACATCCTCTTGATGAGGTTGTAGATTCTGGTGGTTGGGTTCTGGTCCTCTCTGGTCTTGGTGTTGTCCTGATATAGGGACTCTTTGGACACTCTAACCAATCTTAAAGCCTCCTCCACGTCTTCTACCTCCACACGATCGACTAACCTCAATTTTGCCAGCGCTTGGGCCAGTCTAATTATACCAAGTAACGTTCTAGGAGTAGCTTGACCGAATGAAAATTTGGAGTCCAATTCTCTCTTGGAATCTTGTCTCAACCTAATGTACGCCTGTGTAACATACTCGTTGACCTCTTGTGTCATAATTGGCCTCTTTGCCTTAGCAAAGGCTATGTATTCTCTCATACGAGATGGCTCAATCGGTTCGAAAGTCAAGTCTGGTTGTCTATTATGCATGTGGACGTAGGCAACATGCTCCGCCAATTTGGAGTCGTTATCCACATTGGGGGTATCCAATAACAAAAATAGAATGTCAAATCTCGAGAGTAATGCAGCAGGCAGATTGATATTGTCTAGCGGTGACAGTCTAGGGTTGTATCTACCGTATAGCGGATTGGCAGCTGCCAGGATTGATGTTCTCGCATTGAGACTGGTGTTGATACCAGCCTTCGAGATAGATATCGTTTGCTGTTCCATCACCTCGTGAATCGCAGTTCTGTCGTTTTCATCCATCTTGTCAAATTCATCAATGCAACAAATACCGTTATCAGCCAAAACAAGAGCACCACCTTCCAAAATCATTTCATCCGTGACAGGATCCTTCATCACGGCGGCGGTCAACCCAACACCGGAAGAACCTTTACCCGTGGTGTACACCCCTCTTGGCGATATCTTACAAATGGCCTTCAACAGTTGCGATTTGGCAACACCGGGGTCACCCATCAAACAGACGTTGATGTCCCCTCTGATCTTCATACCATCACCAACCCTTTTGTCGACACCGCTAACCAACAATAAAAGCAAAGCCTTTTTTACATCCAAGTTCCCGTAAATTTCAGGAGCAATAGATTGTGCTAGTCTGTTGTAGACATTTCCCTGAGCAACAATGGACATAACACGAGATTCCATCTCTGGATCCATCTTAAAGGCGGAGAATTTCTTCTTATGTTGGCGCACATATTGCGTCTCCAAGTAAGTTTCAGTTAAAAGACCCGCTCTTAATGCCTTGAACCCAGTGTATGGGGAAGGCAAGAAAATACCACTCACGTCAACTATGTCACCAGGTGATAGTGACCTCACAAGTGCACCATTCACATGTATAGTCAAAGACCTTGGAATGTGGCCCACGGGTACCTGCTGGGACAATTCCTGTATTTTACACTCTTGGAAGGCGTTGAATTTGGAGGCCCTTGTACTCATGAATAACTGGCCCTTTGTTTGGTTCTCCTGGCACTCCTTGGAGGTACATTCGGCCAATGGCGTGAACGTACGCGAGGTGACCTCTTGAAACACTTCATAACCACATTGATCACACGTATACGCGATTACATCCACAGCTGGTTTGACGTCGGATACTCTAGTGATGATACCTCTAACAGTGATCAGTTGGCCTAGGAAGTCACCCTTGATTTGTCTAACAGAAAGTGGCTTCGACATCTGAACCTTTTTCGCTGCACTTCTATAACGGTATGCACCCTGTGTGGTCAACGGTTTAAAGTACAAGAAATAGCGTCTAGTTAAAACAGCTGGGAACAGCTCAACCTCCTCTTCAGCCAATTCTCTCAAAGCTTCGGATCCCTGTGTACCAGCATTAGAATCCGTTTGGATTTCTTGACGAATCTCATTAGTTCTGTCGGCAACTAGCCTCTGATTCCGCAATCTTCTTTGATTCAAAATGATATCCAGTACATCATCTCTGTTATCGATTTCTTTTGTTGGCAAAGGCTTAATTTCGTCAATAGCCTGGGAGAATAATTCAATGTAATGATTCGTGTTCTCCTGAATATTCCGAACCAGATCAATTTTTTGGCCACCGTCTAAAAATTTCTCATCCTGAAATTGCAAGATATCGTCCAACTCAATAGTGATAACATCTAAGTCTCTGTTGACCATTTTTTGTAGAAGTCTCATATATTTGGGACCTTGACCAATACCGTCCATTTCAACGTTTCCATCTGCATCTACCATGGCCTCATCCTCATCAGCGACCATGTCTTCATCCCTGGACACAGCCTCGGTTTTAAAATGCTGCAAGAAATCTTTCACATTTTGAGAGATCGCTGTGTAATCTACAGGGAGCTGCAGTGACGGCAGGATGTTACTCATAATTGTTTATCTGTGAATATATATATATATCCCTCCACGTTGTAACCCGTTCTAATTGCGAAATAAAAAAAATGTATACCAACTAGCCGAGTCCAGCCGCAGTCAAGAGTGTTGCAATATCAAACGCAGTTCTTGAATCAAAGGTCTACTTTATTTTAATATTTTTTTCACTCTCTTCACGTTGTTCATATATTACCCCTTTGGGAAAAATAAAAGCTTCCCAATCTAAGATATCATTTTGTACGTTAATTACCTAATCACGTGGATATTCGTTCAATCGGAGGAAGGATTGCACCAGGTATATGTCCTTGGCAATATCTTCTAAACAGCAAAACTCCAGGGTGTCAAATTATCACTCTTTTGTTTGAAGGCAAGGGATATTAAACGAGCTTGTTTGGACATACTATGACGCGAAAGACAAATACTAATATAGCATCTCCGCTAGGACAAGAAACCCAAAAAAAATAACGAGGCTCACGAGGTTTTTTGCTGTTTTGCACCTCGATTGCAGTTTCCTTCAAATTCAATATGTAAAAACATCACGGAAACTGTCCAATATACTTGCGCCTGGTAGAATAATATGAACGGGACATATTATGTGAAACGCATTTTTTTTGATTGAAGGACGACCAATTCTGTTCTCCAGCTCAGCAAGGGGGGATTTATAATGAGTTTTCTAAACGACACAGGCAACAGAGGTAAACTTACACCTAAATCTGTATTTTGTTGCTTTGTCGCACACGTTCCAGATGTTCATATTTACCATAGTAACCAGCTTTACCCCAGCAATAGCTTTTTTTATGGCCCTACAATTTATACCGTTGTCATGGAAACGCCAAAAAAGGTAATAAGTTTTCATCTTAGTAAAGCAAGTCTATCTTTTCTTTTTCTCGTTTTGATTTCTTATATATTGATGGCATCAAAGACTGTAGATTTCTGTAAAAGAATCCGTCTGGATGAAGATGAGCTGCTGAATTTATATTTGCTACCGTATTCGCAAGTAACTTTCATCAGACCACTGCCTTTACCGCCATATTTCAACAACTTTCAATTGAACAGTAGCAATTCGTTTCCACCTATGTCGACTTTATATAACCGTCTGCTCTTTAAACTTTCACAAAATAGCAAGCAAGTACCAGGGAGACTGAAACAAATATACGGCGCCTACCTAGTGTGTGGGTTAACATTACCATTTGCTTGCCCTGCGTACAACTCATATCGATATTATCAAAATCGTATTCGCCAGGAGCAGCAATTTTCTACTAGTTATTCTTTATAACATCAGACACTGCTCATCCCTTCTTCTAGCAGAGTGGTGCAAACAACTACAAAAAAATATGTCGTTCTGTTTTTATTTCCTTAGCGCGATATAACTTTGTATAACTTTATTAAAAATACATGATGTTACTCTGTGTTTCTCTCTTCGTTTCTCCAATCTTTCCAAATATCATATGGCGTCTTACAAAGATCGATGTTGTAGAGTTTGTGGAACACGTTATCGCAGTAATAAATTATGTGTGCAGGTAAAAAATTCATCGATATCTCGAAAAGGGATTTCTTCATTACGAAATACATCATTGCGTACATGTACAGTGGTAATATCAGGAACATCAATTCGTTACCACCAAAGATTGGAATATTCATTTGGTTACCAGATTTCTTGAAAATGTAGTAGAGCAAATTCTCGTGTAGAATGCTGCCCAAGGAGGCGGTCGGCTGTGTGTGTACGCTCATAATCAGTATACAGCTAAGCATAAGAAACATCATCCAAAGAAATCTCCTTTTAGTGGTAAGCGAATTCTCCAGTATCGTGAGATGGTTGGCTGTAATGAATATATTAATCATGGATACCCAGCTCAGCTCACCAAAATTGAACAGTGAGTACAATATTCTTTGATATTGACCCCGATGGAAAACAAGATCGTAATTGTATAGCGTTTTTGCTCCATCCACTATCCCGGTTGAAGTCACGACTGAGACTGCCACACTTCCGAGGACCCAAGACTTGGTTATTATTGGAAGATCGCCAAATATATTAAAGATTATCGCATCCATTTAATAGCAACTGTTTCACTGTGAGCTGTCTGCTTAGTAGTTACCGAACACTACTTGTCTATCGCTTCCTCTCTACAAATTTAAGGTAAAAGCTAAGATATACGTGTAAATTAGGATTATCATTTTTTTTTTTTTGAACTTTTCAATTCAACTTTACATACTAACGATAACAGTGTCACAAACAGTATCAGGCACAGATATGGCGCTGGTCCAAGGGGGTAAAAGTAATAGTGTTCTAAGAGATTATAGTGTTACAAAGGATTATGATATGGTGTCAGAAATAAATAGTGTCCTTTTGTTTACATGGAAGGAGAGTTATTAGATATGCCAGACTGTGCGTAGAGTGCCCCTATTCCACGTCATGCACGGATATTTTCAACTTAGCCTGTACTATTTGAGACACTTGGGCATCGGTAGTTATCTCTTCCGCATCTCCTTCTGCTAATTTCACATGTAACTTGAATTTGATCCCATCGACTCTGGGTGCAATCTTATCACGAAGCTCGTTAAAGGTAATGTCGTTGTTCAACATTAGAGCAAAGATATCATTGTTGTAGTAGAATTTGATTTTCGTGGGTTTGGAGGCTACTAATGGTGCACTTGTTTGTCTTGATCTGTCCTTTAGAGGGGGGGATATCGAAAGTTTGGAAGTCTTTTCGTATAAGTTGCCCAGATCCTCCTTCGTCAAAGTATTATCTGCATTGGAACCATCTTCCACGCTACCGCCATCAGCACCGCTTCCCTTCCTGAAATCTCCAATTACAGCAGTTGTGCCATCCTTAGAGATCCTGGTATCTATCTTCTCGGGCACCTTTTCAGTCGCGGCCTCTTCGTGGTCATATCCATTTTTTCTCAACATGAATAATTTCCGGACGGTCACAAACCCGGCTATGTAGGGAGGTAATCTGATCAACTCCTTAATGTAAACATTCAGGTCTTCTTTCCTCTTTTTAGTGATGGTGTCTGTCACGTACGGTACTGGTCCTGGAATAAACGGGATGATACGCTTCGTCCACTGTCCCGTCTTATCTCTCAGCTTACCTGATTCCGAAGGGAAGTTGTCCAACAGTTGAACTTGCAAATCATAAAAGTCTTGGTAATAACGTTTCAGTTTCCTAGTTTTCCCGGAAGACAGCTCACATGTGACTGCAAACCAATATTTTTCGTCCTCCAGGTCGAAGAAGTCGACTGACGCATCGATTACTCTATCCCCCTGTTCGGACGGGTTCTTTACTTGGAACGGTTTCGCAGACGTGCGATGTTCTGTCTGTTGTTCTCGTCTCCTCAATTCCTCGTCCTCGTCGTTTTCATTAAGGGAAGGCTCGTTGTAGTAATCATGTTCGTATCCTATTTGGCCTAGAGCTATGTTACTGGCTTTGTACTTTGCGACGTTCGCCTTCCATTCCTGGATGGTCGGTAAGTTGACAGACTTGATGTCTTCCATCACATCGTTTCCCGTCGCGTAGCCAGTTCCAATGTCAATAATGCTGACGAACCCAACGGGCACCAAACCAGGACCACCTAGCCGTCCAATCGGTTTTGCGATAAACCATTCGAAATTATGATGCGCACAAATAAACAAGTTCTCACCAACGTAAGAGGTCAGTTCATCGGATTTTTCTGCTTTGAAATCGTACAGGACAATTGCGTAAAGCGACCCCATTTTGCTGCCCTCCATGTCTGTCGACCTGCTCGACAAGGGTCTCCTATCCGAACTCAAGGGAGTCCCCGTACGGGACGATGGTGTGCTGCTATTCAGTGAGTGTCTTGTTTTATCAAACACCTCGAAATGACTTCTCGGAACAAGTCCTCGCTTCCCAGTGGACGGATTTGACGCCTCGAACCATTTATCGTTTTCATATGCCACATAGAAGAACTCTCCCTCATCAAAGGACATCTCCTTAGCAGAAGTTGCCCTGTATTTCTGTAGTGCCTTAATAACTTTCTCTGGTGAATTTAAATCCTTCGAATGCGACTGTCGAGAGCTGCTCCTGCTCTTGGAGGGCGAGACCTTGCGTGCGGACGCACCCATCGCTGGCTCGGAGGCATTACGTATCGGGAGTGTTTTCATGTGCTTCACGATGTTGGCGCCATCCGGTGATTTTGTCGGTGTAGATATGTCAGCAGAGGTTATCCTACCTTTAGACCCGTGCCCGTCCTTTCTGGGCAATATAAAATTCTTCAGCATTTAATCTTGTTCTACCAACTGGCCTATTCTTAGAGATAAACTCTACACAGTGTTTTGATCTTCTTCAAACACTAATCCACAATGTCAAGCTGCCAAGCAGATTTGACAGATGATACTTTTTTTATTCTTGTTCGTCCAGCCAAGAACTTTACTCTCTAATACTGCGTTGTCTATCCGGTTCCCTAGCGTTTCCTCAAGCACGGTCAACGTCTAATGGGAGGAAAAGTCAGAAGGATAGTGGGCCTGTTATTCAGTGAAAAACGCACGAACGCAACGCCACGCAACGCCTGGTTCCTTCCTCTACGAAGACTCAAGAATAGCGATGTATCCATTCCTATGAACAATTCTAAAAAAAAAAAAAAAGAAACCAAAAATATACAATATCAGAAACTGTCCATTTTCGCGTCGCGACTCACCCCATTTTTCACAGGGTAACGGGCGATGGGGTCTGACACTATGGGCTGCAGTGCTTGACGTTGGCATTGGCATTGGCATCATTGCCAATGCAAGGTTATCCAGGGCACTGTGTCGTCTAATATATAGAGTGATGACCGTTCTGTCTCCCCCAGTTCAAATAATGAGCGCTGGATCATCCTGTAGCTGGTACGGTGTCTTCCCGGAGATGTAGGAGTTACGATACAATCAGCATCCTTACAATCCTCGTTCCAATTTTTTCGTCGGTGTATCCCATCAGTACATATCCAGTTGTTCCTCCGACATGCTGTACTTGATCCACGTGGGCAGACAGTTTTCAACAATCAGATTATCGTACGCAGAAAAAACACCTGGGGTGCACTTCCCGTCACAACGGCGGGAGCCCACGGGCGACGAGGGACAGTTTGTGTACGGGAAGTGGTGGTATGCCACGTCTCTGAACCAATGGATCTGCGACTTGTCTGCAAATAGGGCGAGTGCCAATGACCTCACTGGTGCATCCCCCCACCTCTCGTAGTAGAACCCACCTTGCTTTTCCAGATGGTCCATGTACTTTTCGTAAGGTTCAGACCTTAGGAAATCCAAGTCGACTATCTCGAAGTTGGTCCAGAAGTGGCACGTGGAGTACCCGTTCGTCATGTTGAAATTTTCCGGTTTCTGCAAGTTCTCCTTGATCCATTCAAATGCACCGTTACGGTTCAAGTAATTTGGGTTCTCCTTGACGAAATCCAAGGTAACGTTCCACAATGATCTCACGGACTCTGGACTGTCGTATAGACTTAGTGTGAATCCGTATATTTTCTGGTTTTCCTCCATGAACTGGAAGATATCGTAATCGATATCACAGTAGAAGTTGACATTTGGCTCGATTCTCCACACGTACTTGTAGTTGTTCAACACATCCTGGTGGTAGAACTTTGACGAGTAAAACCTACACATGTTGTGGTACGATATTTTTTTCGCGTACTGGACGGAGTCCCTATCCAACTGGTTCATATTTTCTTTGTATTTCTTCATATCAATGTCCTCTGGAACGTCCCAGTCCTCGCTGTCAATCTTAGCAAAATGAACAACACGACCCACGGGTAACATTGAGGTGATCCTATTTTTAAATTCATCTGTGAAGTATTCTTCGTTCATCAACGTGTATGGGTATGCGAACTTGGCATTAAACTTTTCCTCCAATTGTTGAATGGTTCCCACAATAGCATCCACGTCCTTGTTCTGCACCAGGGCCATGATGGTGGCATTCCCCTTACCTGCCACGGGGTCATTTTCCCGAATCAGCCCATCGACCTTCGGTTCAGTTATAGGTTCATCGAGTAGCTTCTTGTAGATCTCCAAGTTTTCCAAGAGTAAAGCGCTGGACGCGTTGACCGCCTCTGCCCCACTAATGGCGTAGAGAGGTCTCTCCAATTTATTTATCAAATTGTCGTCTTCAAATGGCATCGACGTTTGTTCGATCTCTGAATCTTCCAGCTTTTTTATTTCATCCTCGCTGCTCGTAAGCTGTGATTCCTGGTAATGAAGTAGTGCTGCGTCGACCTTAGCGTCCCCGGTCGTGCTGTTTGAGTGCTGCCCCATATTGCCCTCCTCGAGTTGCACGTTTGCCTTCCTGCTACCTTCAGGCTTCGTGGATGTCACTTCATCCTTAACAGCGGCTGCACCCTCTTTTTCCGCTTCAGATCCTGCGGAGCCCCCATACGAAGCAAGTTTCTCCCCCACGTACGAGATGGCTCCGTTATAATGAGTCCTCGCGGTCTCCAATGCATCAGACTGCCCGCCGGAGTACTGCGTGACAATACAAAACGTCGTGATCAGTGCCGCCAGCAAAGTGACGCTGAATACAATGGTCTTCAGACGCATTCGTCTGAACCCGGCGAAAAGAATTCTCATCACCGTGTCCCCAGTTTACCTTAAATATCTTGCTTTGCAAATGCAAAAATAAAATCTCACTCTATTTCCTTCCCCCAGAATAGAAACAGCCCTCAAACAACACACACCGCACAGCTCTGTGGGAAGAAAATTCGGAGTAAAGGGAGACTTCTAAGGTACGTTCAACATCGTATATATTCACATAACAAATATATACATATATATATATATATGCACGTTATATATATATATGATTTTCCCGATTACTTCATGCAGCATTTTCCATTTTCCTTTCTTTTTTTCGTCTCTTTTCTCTTTTTGAAACGTTACCCGGATTTTAACGGTTTTTGTCAATTTTTTTTTTTCAGTGAAAAATTCCAAATTTTGGCTCGTGAGTGGATGTGGGCCATTGGGGGCGGTAGATGGAGGTAGGAGTGGCTTTAGCTTCTGGTGTCTGTGCAGGACGGTGATTGACAGGGGAAGTGGAAGCTTGACGGTCTTTTACCTGTGTGAGATTGCGGTGCGTGTGTGTTTGGGGGCGTGGTCTTTTGCGTTTTGTGTTTAAACGTGCTCTCTCGATAGAATTATAAAGTAATACAGAAGAAGTTGCATGTCCTCTCAAAATTCACAGCAGCAGCAGCAGCGGGGTCAACAAAGACAACAGCAGAATGCTGGACAATCTCAGGCTCAGGCCCAGGCCCAGGCGCAGAGCAGGCCCGCGGGCCAGTTCTCTGCACAGGACTTGAACAGGATTGTTCTCGAATATCTGAATAAGAAGGGTTACCATCGGACAGAAGCCATGTTGAGGGCAGAGAGTGGGCGGACTGCTACTCAGCCCAACAAGGATTCACCCGGTACTGCGAAGAACGGGAAGATACCAGAGTTGACGACTGAGCCGCCGATGCCTGGCAAGGGTGCCAAGCCGGTTTCCAACCCAGCCGGTTACAGCAGCGGGTCTAAGAGAGATGCCGATGGTGGTCTTGTTTCCAAACAATTGGAAAGCATGAACACCCCTGAGAACTACATACGAGCGTTCACTCTTTTGAAAAACTGGGTTAACAGTTCTTTGGAGATCTACCAGTCCGAACTGAGGTATATCATGTACCCAATCTTCATATACCTGTTTTTGGATCTGGTCAAGAAGGATGTTATTGTGGCGCGACGGTTTTTTGATAAGTTTTCCGGCGAGTTTAAAGTGTTGCATGGGTCCGAGATCAACAGGCTGTTCAGTGTGAATTCCGTGGACCACATAAGGGAAAACGAAATCGCAAGCGCTTTCGAGTCGAACAGGTACAGAATCACCATTTCGAGAACTGTGTTTGGTCTGCTGCTATATTTCCTGAACGAAAATGAATCTATGGGGGGTGCACTGGTCATCAGCATCATCAACGAACATATACAGCCCAATGTAGTGACTACATTGGAGTCGAAGGATAAGTTATCTGATGGGATTGAGATCTTGACGGATGGGGAGAAGGGGAAGAATGCAGATTTGGAGCTAAACTCTGCGCCAGTCAAACTGGGGCCCTTCCCTCAAGATGAGGACTTTGTGAAAGAGGTTGAGACGGAATTGAAGATTAAGGATGATCAAGAGGCGGCAGCCCAAGGTGTGAGTGAGTCAAATGATGCAAGCGAGACGGCGAAACCCACTTTGGTACAAGAGTTCAAGAAAATGCACAACCAACCGGTAGACACAGAGCCGAACGGTAATGATGAAAAGAGTACAGAGAGGAGTGTTGGACCCGAGGGGGGTGAAACGCCTAAAGCGGAAAAACCGACCACGAGCGATTCCAACAAGGCCGCGGAGGATATCATAATAAAGCAAGAACAACAACAACCGGTACAAGTTGAGGGGGAGATCAAAGTGACGGAACTTCCCGGGTCGATGGAGTCCCCCCCCCGGGAAATCTTGCCCCTACCGCCCAAGACAACTTATGATATCAAGTTAGAGATCCAAAAAGTGAAGGAGTCGAGAGACGCCATAAAGATGGATAACTTGCAACTGGCACTCCCCACGGTGTGCATGTACACATTCCACAACACAAACCGAGATATGACGTCGCTTGAGTTTAGCGACGACTCTCGTCTCGCAGCGGCCGGGTTTCAAGACAGTTACATTAAGTTGTGGTCGCTCGACGGGTCATCGCTTGTCAGCAACAGGATCCCGTCTTACAAGCGGAAGGAGATGGAGACGACGGATCCAGCGACAAGCACGCTGATAGGACACAGTGGGAGCGTGTACTCGACTAGTTTCAGCCCTGACAGCAGGTTCTTACTGTCCGGTTCTGGGGACAAGACCGTGCGGCTTTGGTCGTTGGACACGCATACTGCGCTGGTCAGTTACAAGGGCCACAACCATCCTGTATGGGATGTGAAGTTCTCCCCACTGGGCCACTACTTCGCGACCGCGTCGCACGATCAAACGGCCAGGCTGTGGTCGTGCGATCACATCTACCCTCTGCGTATCTTCGCGGGTCACTTGAGTGACGTCGACACCGTGTCCTTCCACCCTAACGGTTGCTACGTGTTCACAGGGTCCAGCGACAAGACGTGCCGAATGTGGGATATCAGTACTGGTGATTCCGTGCGGTTGTTTTTGGGCCACACGGCGCCGATCCTTTCCACTGTGGTGACACCGGATGGGAGATGGTTGTGCACGGGGAGCGACGACGGGCTGATCAACCTATGGGACATTGGTACTGGGAAGCGAATCAAGCAGATGCGTGGCCACGGGAAGAACGCTGTCCACTCGCTGACGTTGAACAAGGAGGGGAACGTGCTGCTGAGTGGTGGTGCGGACCACTCTGTCCGGGTATGGGATCTGAAGAAGGCGACTAACGAGCCCGGGTTGGAACCGGAGCAGCCGTTCATTGGCCACATAGGGGACGTGACTGCCTCGATCAATCAGGATGTGAAGGATTTCGGGAGACGGCGCACGATCATTCCGACGACGGACTTGCTCTCGTCGTTCTACACCAAGCAGACTCCCGTTTTCAAAGTCAAGTTCACGAGAAACAATCTGGCGCTTTCTGGGGGTCCCTTCAGAGAAGTATAGAGAATATATGTATGTATATATATGCAAAATGCAAGTGTGTATGTGTAATTGATAGTAATCCATTATTGAACATGAGCACGTTGCATCTTTTATTTACTCATGGAAAAATAAAAAAAAAGTATAATACAGATGGGACCTGTAGAGGTGTATAGCTTCTCTACGATGGAGCAAGCCAACAACGATGGAAGCGATGCAGGGGATGGTGGACACTCCAGAGACCGGTGACCTCAACAGTGCCAAGCGATCCCGGAAGAACCGTCATGCAGGTCTTGAGGGTGTGGTGAGTTCTGGTTCTTTGGCGAAAGTACCGTCTCGCAAGCGGGGCAAGTCTAAGGGTAGAAAGCGAGAAACGGGCAGTTCGTCGTCAGAGTTTGGTGGGGGCGGCAGTGATGTACCACCGAGGCCGAACACAGAGGTCACTGCGGTGACGTTACCGAAATCTGCTAGCCGACTGGAGGACGAGATCGACAAATTGGACGGGTCCTTTGCGTCCCTGCACACGTCGGACGCTACTACAGGTCAGAGAGTACCTCACGGCGGCGGGCGCCACGGCTCGAACAGGGATGAGGATGCGAGTCCCTGGACTGGGATAGATACGTTAGACGACGTGCGACGGCTTGCGCAGCAAACGAAGAACGAGACGCATTTCCAGTCCGATTTCGAGGACCGGTTGCTGGAGACACGGCGCGACCATGCACAACTGCTGAGTATAATGCGGGAGCGTACGGAACGTCTCGCGGAGTACTGCACTGGCGAAACGGCGCGACCACCACCACCACCGCCGCCTTCACATTCTCAGGGCCCACCCGAAGGAGGGCACGCTTCCGAGTTTGCCAGTCGTACCTATGACAGCGATAACCATGGCGACCACTGTGGGGCCACGTACGTCAAGAACTACGCAGACACGCTGGAGAGCATCCCGACGCTGCGGGCCTCCGAGAACCGCTACATCGACAGACTGGAGGCCACGATTAGGGGCGTGCAGCGTGCCCCACACCTGTGATGACGTCACCGTCACCGTCACCGCGCTGCGTAGAGGAAGCCCTGGTGTCTGGGTGTTTTTAACGCCGCCGGGGACTCACGTGGTAGAGGCTGCTGCTGTCTGCTGTTGCTAGAGGAAGCCGCGGTCTTTTCTGTTCTGCGCCGCGTTCTGTGCGAGATCTGAGGGCGGTCCGGCGCGCGGTGTTATAACCCACTAGCTGAGAGAGAGACAGAGAGACACAGAGACACAGAGAGACAGAGAACTGCCGCCGCCCCTTTTCGCCCAGGCAGAGAGACGTGCACCGGGGCGAGAAAGGGGCCCGCTACTTATACCGCTGGGGTGTCCGCTGCCCTGGCCGGGGGGGGCCGTTTCTCGCGACGCCGAGGGACTTGTTGCGAGAGAGAAGGGCACCACCGCGTCCCAGCAGCGCTCCTCTCTCTGTGCCCCTTTGTTTCGTGTCCATTTCGCGCAATTGGACTCGCGCACTTTCTTATAAAAAAGATTCCATTGCATCTCTTACCTCAGCTTTCCCAATTTCTATTCTGCCAATTCTTGTTCAATTGTGATCTACTCTCTTCTCTCTTCTATCTTCCCCTCCCCCACACCCATCGACACCCGTGACACTCCGTACAATGTCCTCTTTCAGTCTAGCCACCGAATTGCCAGCTTGGTCCAAGTTGCAGAAACTCTACGATGCTCAAGGTAAGACCTTGTCCGTCAAGAAGGAGTTCGAACAGGACCCTCAACGTTACAGCAAGTTGAGCAAGACCTTCACCAACTTCGACGGGTCCAAGATCCTGTTCGACTTCTCCAAGAACTTGGTCAACGACGAAGTGCTGGCCACCTTGATCGAATTGGCCAAGGAGGCCAACGTCACCGGCCTAAGAGACGCCATGTTCGCGGGTGAACACATCAACACCACGGAGGACCGTGCCGTGTACCACGTCGCCCTGAGAAACAGAGCCGACAAGGTCATGAAGGTCGACGGCAAAAACGTCGCCCCAGAGGTCGACGCCGTCTTGGCCCACATGAAGGAGTTCTCCGAGCAGGTGCGTTCCGGCGCATGGACCGGTTACACGGGCAAGAAGATCACCGACGTCGTCAACATCGGTATCGGTGGTTCCGACCTGGGCCCAGTCATGGTCACCGAGGCGCTGAAGCACTACGCCGGTGTCCTGGACGTCCACTTCGTCTCCAACATCGACGGTACCCACCTGGCCGAGGTCTTGAAGGTCGTCAACCCAGAAACCACCCTTTTCTTGATCGCCTCCAAGACTTTCACCACTGCGGAAACCATCACCAACGCCAACTCTGCCAAGACATGGTTCTTGAACACAGTCAAGGATGAAAAGCACATCGCCAAGCATTTCGCCGCGTTGTCTACAAACGAACAGGCCGTCGCCGCCTTCGGTATCGACACCAAGAACATGTTCGGCTTCGAAAACTGGGTCGGGGGCCGTTACTCCGTCTGGTCCGCCATCGGGTTGTCCGTCGCCCTGTACGTCGGTTTCGAAAACTTCGAGAACTTCTTGAAGGGTGCAGAAGCCGTCGACAAGCACTTCTGCGAAACCCCATTGGAGGAGAACATCCCATTGCTAGGTGGTCTGTTGTCCGTCTGGTACAACAACTTCTTCGGTGCGCAGACCCACTTGGTCGCCCCATTCGACCAGTACTTGCACAGATTCCCAGCCTACTTGCAACAGCTGTCGATGGAGTCCAACGGTAAGTCCGTCACCAGAGGCAACGTCTTCGCGAACTACTCCACCGGGTCCATCCTATTCGGTGAACCAGCCACCAACGCCCAGCACTCCTTCTTCCAATTGGTCCACCAAGGTACCAAGCTGATCCCAGCCGACTTCATCTTGGCTGCCCAGTCCCACAACCCTCTCGCTAACAACCTCCACCAAAAGATGTTGGCCTCCAACTTCTTCGCCCAAGCGGAAGCCCTGATGGTCGGTAAGGACGAGAACCAGGTCAAGGCCGAAGGTGCCACCGGCGGCTTGGTCCCACACAAGATCTTCTCCGGGAACAGACCAACCACCTCCATCTTGGCCCAAAAGATCACCCCAGCCACCCTAGGTTCCTTGATCGCCTACTACGAACACGTCACCTTCACCGAAGGTGCAGTCTGGAACATCAACTCCTTCGACCAATGGGGTGTCGAACTAGGTAAGGTCCTAGCTAAGGTCATCGGTAAGGAATTGGACGACAAGTCCGCCGTCGCTACCCACGACAACTCCACCAACGGTTTGATCAACCAGTTCAAGCAATGGATGTAAGTTGGGTACCCCCTCCCTCCCCCTTCTCTAACCGGATAAGTACACAAGCTCTCTCTACAAACCCTCTTTTGTCGTTTTATGCTTGTCTTTCTTTCCGACGATGATCTCTTACGAATAAGTCTTTTTTTTGTTATAAACCTGGGAAGAGGTACGCTTGACAGCCCTCCCATTTCTATATACGTCTGTGTATGTGTATGTATAATTACGCGTCCACATTCTCGATACTACATACGGTACCAATACACTGAGAAAGACTATAGATGTCCCCTCTGCGCCTCGAATACGAAAAAAACCTTGAAGTAATCGGCCCTCAACTTTGCCAATGTTTAAAGCTCATTTTGCGTCATAATATTTTTTAACGTTATTTTTTTTTTGGCATCGACGTGCGCTATACATTGTGAAGCGCATGTACGCGTTTGTCTGGGACTATCCACCTGGACAAATACACTAGACACCCGGTATCCTCGCCCCCCCGTCATATACCTCTTTTTCTGAAAATACTGGTCATGACTGCTGATGAACCCGGAATCTCTACTATCTCGGAAGACCTGCAGACGCGGTACGCGTACTGGAAGAAAAACACCAAACTACTGTACGACTACCTCAACACAAACACGGCAAAATGGCCATCGCTGACATGCCAGTTCTTCCCAGACGTCGACTCAAACACTGACACGCACCGGATCCTGCTCTCGTCGTACACGTCCTGCCAGTTGCCAGAGGACGAAAACGTTTACGTGGCCAGCATATCCACGCTCGCACACCTCGATTGGGCATCGCTGAACAACTTCGACATGGACGAGATGGAATTCAAACCTGACCGCACCACAAAGTTCCCACCGAAAAACCTAGCCACAAACGTGTCCATCACTTTCCCCAGGGGCGACTGCAACAGGGCCCGATACATGCCCCAAAACCCGGACGTCATCGCAGCGGCGTCCTCAAACGGCGCCGTCTACGTGTTCAACAGGACCAAACATGGAACGAGGCGAATCCAAAGACACGCAGCATCTGATGCTGAACAGGACTACGGCCCCTACGAAGCGCGATTCTACAATGAGGAGACGGACGAAGCTGGGCGCACGTCAGTGGATAACGAGGCGGTCTCGCTCGCTTGGAACCACCATAGGGAGGGGACGCTCGCTGTCGCGTACTCCCACGGTGCCGTCAAAATATGGGACCTACAGAGATTCAATCTCGACAATACCACGATCAGCGAGACCGAGTGGGAGTGCTCCAATTTTGACAGCAGAGGCGTCAATGATGTCAGCTGGATGGCGCAACACGACAGCATTTTGGCAGCGTGCGGAGAGAGGTCTGACAGTTTGGCACTGTTCGATACAAGGGCACAGAACGCTGTGGCTAAGATACGAAACCAGTTCCACAGTGAAGGCATAAATGCTTGCAAGTTCAATTGGGGGAATAATTTGCTACTAGCGTCCGCAGACTCTACAGGGAGGACGAACCTCTGGGATGTTAGGAAACTGTCCGCGGAGCCTATTGTACATTTCGATCATGGTGGGTCCGTCTCCACATTGGAGTGGAATCCACATGATCACAGTGTACTTGCTACAGCAGGACAAAGTGACGGGCTCATAAAGATATGGGATACATCCCTGGAGACAGAAGATAAGACTATATTTGTACACTCCGGGCACATGCTGGGAGTCAACGACATAGCATGGGACCTCCATGACCCCTGGCTCATGTGCAGTGTATCCAACGACAACTCGGTGCACGTTTGGAAACCTGCAGTTAACTTAGTCCAGCGTTGTACATCACCATAACGCGTACATTCGTGGCGCTGGTAGCCGTCTTTAGAAAGTGACAAAATGCATTACTTTAAGTAGATAGATAAATACCCCATATCATCTGGAAAAACCCATCGATTTTACCTTAGTTCATCAGGTAGTTTTATGTCGTGTAAACCGGACAACTTCGGTTCTAATTCAAATCTGCGATTAAAGGTTGCAAAATTATATGATATATTCTTGTGCCCTGAAGGAGCACGGCCTTCAGGGTTCCAATCGGGGTCGAAAAATATACTCTTGGAGCCCATTTCCTTTCTATCCTCGTCAATGGCAGGTTTATCTGATGTACCTTCTTTGGTAACCCGTTTGTTGGAACTTTCGTTCCCGGTTTTAGACCTCGATGGCTTCTCGATTTTATCTTAATTTACAGGAAGATTCTTGTTAGTAAAAAAGGGTTCGCCCACAGTATAGGTTTCACTTCCAGATCAAGGGGGTAAAAACTACTCCCTTCACATATCCTGTGCTAGTACATACAATTCGATGACATTTATGGTCAGAATGGTTAACTGGTGCCTCATTTTCTTGTCTTGGAATATTAGGTCAGACGCCGCCTTCTAAAAACTTCACTTTTAATGGAAAAAAATAAAAGTAGCGCAGTACGGTTTCTGACAGTTACACGCACTTGATGGATCAAGTATCTTTCTTGTACTTTTGAGATAAATACCCGATTTAACCTCGATGTCACAGGAACCTGTCCAATCCCACCCAAAGGCCAATGATTTGGCACTTCCAGATGGAATTGAACCCGATTTTAGCGGAGTTCCAACTCAGGCACTGGATGCAGTGAGAATGCGAGTGGCACAATTATCTCATTCATTGCGCCGAGTAAGGGATGATCTCAGTAAACCAGAATTGCCCCAATGGTACTCGCTTCAGGCACAGCTGAACGTGACACTCTCTCAGCTGATGTCCGTCACGTCGACGCTAGAGCACTATTACGAAACCCTCGATTCAACGGTGATATATCCATTACCAAACTTTCCCACAACGTCACACGAAAATCTCCTCACCACCCTGCTCAGGAAAAAATTCCCCCCTGATGTAGAGGAGTGGATCAAAATGTCCAGGGAAACATCTGATATTCCATCTAATACTTTATCTCCAGAAGAAACTCGCAAGATTTTACAAAACGACGTTAACATAACGAAGTGGGCCCTGGGAATTTTTGCAGAACAATTCGAGAAACAAAACTTCAAAGACAATAGCGATGATAATATGATAATAGACAGTCAAGAAAGTAGTACAAATAACTATAAACCAAGTAGGCCATTTGAGGCCGATGATATACTCAAATACATGTACTGCGGTCAAATACCCACCACTTCGTCCGACGATGTAAATCAATAAAGGGCATTAATTTGCACCGTTGGTCCCGTGATAACCAGTGTATACATATCTACAAGAGCGTCTATTATTCTATATTTTATTGAATTAAATCATAATGAAACATGTGGTGGTTTATTCTTTTTAAGTCAGCCTTCCAAGCTGAAGGGAAGCTACCCATTCATTCATGAGAGCAGTTTGATTACCAGCTCCCAGGTTCCAAACATAATTATGCTATTTGGAACAGTTCTCATTAGGTGAGGTGTCAGCCCACTGTACATTGATGCAAAACCTTCCTCTTTGAGAATGACTTTGAAACTTTGGACTAAACCAGTATATTTTAGTTTCCCATTCTCCACTGGCATTTGCCGCAACCTTGTTCTCACTACTTCGTGGGGGTATGTGATTATGCTGGCGCAAAATTTGGCGAGGCCTGCACTTCCGGACCGCTGGCACCATTCCTTGACTTTGTCGGAAGTAGATTTCAAGCCGTCGTTGGCGTGTCCAAACTTCTCTATGGAACGTTGCTTGATCAAATGCCTCATCTGCTCATACAACAACCACTGTAATATACTCTCTACCGACCCTAGGTACGAGGCACTCAGCCCTCTGTATAGCCCATAAATACCCTCAGTCTTGATGACACTCTTTAAGCAATCCCACGAATTCTTATACTGCCTTGTTGTACCGGCTTTATCCAGTTGGACTCTTGTTTTGATCAGCCAGATGGGATTTGTCGCCGTTGATGTCGTGATACCAGCAGTGGCTGCCGCCAGTAGGTGAATCCATGGTGCTTCGTGGCCATTATTAAAAGACCTTGAATAAAGTTCCTTTGTAGTTCCATAAGTAAAGAAATTAATACTTCTGGCCGGTATGACCCCTACCAGATTCGGACCCAGCCCTTTGAAAAGACTCCTAAATCCTTCCAGTTTGTAAACGTTCGTTAATATTCCAATGGTCTCTTTGAAGTGGATCATGGACTGTCTCAGAATGCTCATCTGCTGATTGCCAACGGGCACAGCTTTTGACTGGTATATCGATTGGTATATATCACTTTGCAACCGCGTTTTGACAAGATCGAACGGGCATGTGACGACGGCACCTGCCATACCACCAATACCACCAGCAACAAAATGAACCCATGGTTTGACAGTTCCGTGTACTTCCGGGGCATCGGAGTTTGCACCCAAGGTTACTGGATCTCTGAAGTTTGCGCCCTTCTCATCACTTGCCAAATATGGCAGCGACTCCATAGCACGGTCCTCCAGGTCCTCAAACTCTTCAAATGGTTTCTTCGTCATTTGCCCTAATGGTTGTGTGAAAGCTTAGAAAGGAGGATGTGGGGGACAAAGTATCGCTTTCAGTTCTGGGAGTTTTACAAACGCAATTACCAGTATCGTTCTGTTCGACCAATTGTTTCAACGGTGATGTCTCAGAGCATATGTGATCTAGACAAGCGTACTGCATATTGGGACTAATTTTGATAAATTTCAATACGCATCTGACACAAATTTTAAAAAAAAAAAATTGCTAACAGAATGCCCTCTATTTGATAGCTGCATATGAAATGAGGCAAAGACATGAGTGCAGAGGACTGTCCTTCGCCAGTTTCCGACAAGAAAATGACGATGATTCTTTTACGATGATTTTATTTGATGTTAAGTATATATTTATTTAAAACCAAGACAAAAAGCGGGATAGAAAACTGGCCAGAAGCAATGAACTTGAATTCCGGTAGTAAGTTAAGCGCTTAAATGAAAGTTTCGTATGGAACTGGAGCCAAAGTCTGTGGGATGTTACCTTCGGTGGAAACAACACGGGCTTCTCTTGGCTGGGCTGGCTGTCTCTTCAATTGGACGGCAACACCTTGGGCCTTGGCCTCAACTCTCTTGGCAGCGTTAGCCTTAACTCTTTCCAAGAACTCAGCTCTACACTTGGAGTGCTTGATGTGCTCGACTCTCAAGTTCAATCTCTTTTCAAGGTATCTGTTACCAACCATCTTGTTGATGATGACACCGACAGAGGACTTGGTGACGTTGTAGACGACACCGGTCTTACCTTGGTAGAACTTGTGTGGCATACCCTTCTGGATGGAACCGTTGGCCTTGATGTCAACAATGTCACCAACTTTGTAGACCTTCAGGTAGGTAGACAAGGCGACGGCCCCGTGCTTCCTGAAGTCACGTTGGAACATGTAACGAGTACGAGATCTGTAACCATGTCTGTATAAAAATAATTGATCAAATGCGGGGGGTAAAGTTTGATAATGAGATGTTAGTATTGCAATTCGTTTTCCTCCCTCAAATGGAGTTTAGCAGTCTCAGAATATTAATGAAATGTCGGCAATTGTTTCGGAAGCATTTTAATCACTATATTGGATTTTTACAGCAAAACTCGTCTTCAGAAAACACAAAATGGACAATCATATGTTCTCCAATATATCTTTTTAGGCTGACGCTCTTTCCATATTCAGTTCCGAAGTTATCCGTATATTACCTATAGTTTATTTGTAGGTTCACATAAAAAACCACTTCTCAACCAAATTAACCAGTTTTAAAAGGACATTTCACTAAATTAACAGAGTACTGTTCATTTTTGTAGCATCTAACACATACGATTTACCCATTTTTGCTTATTGATTTTGTCTTCGTTGTTTCTCTTAAGTGTTAGATAGTACCTTCGCTTCTAACACTGTAATTTCAATAATATCAATACTTTTTTTTTACAAATTGCGTTGGCCAGGAAACTCTCGGCCCAGGAGCAGGTTGTGCCCCCCACTATTCCTACTACGAAAAACTCGCCTTAGGCGGGAGCGGAGCCTAGACAGCCCGACCAGAAAAGTTTCAATACATTATTTTACCACTAACGTTTTATTTCCCATTTGGGAAATTTAGTTGTATAACTTTCATTTTCAGCAAATCTGTTCTGTAAATGTACGGATGTTCTGCAGTCCCATAATTGCAACAGTTCAGTCTCGCTGTGCAACGCACACAACCATTCGTCACTATAACATCCATACTCTTCAGGGGAAACAGGCGAGTCTCTATTAATTCAATACAAAATGTTAGGCTATATATAAGCTGTATTATACAGATTTGTTAAAGAACTAATCAGTTTACTCTTCTTCTTCAGCAGCTTCTTCAGCGTCACCAGAGGTCTTACCAGCGTTCTTTCTGGCAACTCTACCTGGTCTGGCACCACCGAATGGAGAAGTGGCAGCAAAGTCAATGTGCTTTTCAGAGTCCAATCTGACCATGAAAGATGGGATGTTGACGATTTGCTTACCAACAGCGATGTGTCTTTGAGAGATCAAGACTCTGGCGTGGTGGACAGACTTGGCCAAACCTAGCTTGTAGACTTGGGTTTGCAATCTTCTTTCCAAGAAATCTTCAACCTTCAAAGCCAAAACGTAATCCAGCTTCTTCTTGTCTTCGGACAAAACACCAATTCTCACCAATCTTCTGATCAAGGCATTACCTTCGAAAAGTCTCTTTGGGTCCTTTTCGTCTCTGGTCAACAAGTCTCTGGCGGCTCTTCTGATCTTAGACAATTGGAAGGAGATTCTGTAAATCTCTCTCTTGTTCTTTAGACCGAATTCACCAGCCAACTTCAATTCAGCGTCCAAACGAGAAGATTCGTAAGGTCTCTTTGGGGTAGAGTAGGTCTTAGAGTAAGTTCTTGGAGCTCCTAATTATTCAAACACAAAAAAACCAATATGGAAAATTGATTAAAAGATTCTGTTAGTTAAAATCATCCTTGTGGATCGTAACGTGTTGGATTCGCCCAGTAGGACTGTTGATTCGTCAAAAAAAAATAATGCGACATCGGAAAAGAAGGGGAAATGATTGCAGGGGTTTTCTTCCACTCTCCAGTAAAGAATTGCTGGTTAAACTGAAGTGTCGGGAATTCAGTGTAACCTCTATACCACTATGAGATTGGATTACTCATTCAATCTTTCTTCTATTCTGATATTGCCCTATATTTTCAAAAGCAACACCACGATAGGCTCGAACCTCACACATTTGCACAATTGCTAATAATATTAAAAATACGTACTTGGCATTGCTACTGTTTAAACTTGGTGTTGTCGGTACTTTAAGCAGAAATTAACTGAGATTACACTATAACTTCACCAATATCACTACTTCAGTGTGCTTTCTGAATTTTTCAGTTAAAGCTTGAACTGGTAAAATTGGTTTGCGTCCCAAAAATCAAATATCCCAAAATGGAAAGTGCTGTGAAATGTGAAAAGAAGGTTGAAATTTTGAAAAAAATAAAAGCTAATAGAATGTCTGGGTGTTTAAGACCGTCAGCGAACAGTATATTTTTTTTGAATTTGAAGATTTTGATGCATACTGAAATCGAGTGTCAAGGTATCTCTTATTGTGGAGTGTCGGCGCGAGGGAGTGTTCGCTAGATTGTGCATGTGATACGTAAGTGGATCAACATATAATGTCCACATTACTCCACTTAGCCAATGAAAGGAAAAGAAAATTAGAAGCGTTGAAAGCAGATACCCAGGGGAAGAGTTTATCTACTGAGCCTGTAGGTCCAAGTAGTCCGGAAGTGTGTGATGAACCGTCTGTGAAACAACCTAAATTATCTCAAGATGACGAAGAATCTAATTTTAAGAAAGACTCAAGTGATTCAGGTGAAGAATCTGAAGGTGAAGAGCAATTGGAGCTCGAGTCAGAACGGCAATCGGGAAGTTCCTTTGAACATAGTATAGATACTGTCCAAGATGAAACAAGGGATTTCGAAATAGACCTGAAGAAGAATTTCGATGAATTGGATAAAAGAACAAAAAGCGCAATCAAAAGGATATTGCGTAAGCGAATATTGCAAGAGCAGGCATCTGAAAGTTGAGAAAGAGTAATGTCCGGAATTCAAACGTTCGTGAAAAAAATAGATTAAAATCTCAAAATAAGAGTCAGTGTATCTGTATATGTATAAGACTGTAATGTTAATAATAAGTAATGGAAAAACGGCATAAGGAATTGATTCAACTCTGCTAATCGTTGTGTGTTGGAGGGTAAAATAAAAGGAGGTTATTATCTTTAACCTCTTTTTCTTTTTTCAAACAAACGCAGATATAATGTAAGAGGCAGCGAAGAAGTAGAAGAATAAAGCTCCCACAAGAGTCATGGTTCTCATACTGATCTTCGTTGCCAAATACTTACCGCCAATAACAGCAAGGGCGGTGCAGAACGCGTGACCTACTACACCACCAAAAATGGTGAACCAGTACGCACTGTCTGAAGCCATTGCTATAATGCTGATTTGGGAGCGGTCACCCATTTCACCGAGAAATACCATGAGGAAAATCTGAACCCACGTTGGAGAGAAGACTAACGAGGCTAGGTCATGTACGGTGCTGAAAGTGGACCGGTGAGAGTCATCATGCAAGCCGGATTCAACATCGTTCTTACGGCCGCCCATGTCCATCTCTACAATCTCTTCTTCGACCTCGGCCATCTCCTCCTCGACCCCTGAGTCCTTAGGCATTGCCAAACCTTCAATCGTTAATTTGTAACCGAAAACCAGGAACAGCAGGCCTGCCAAAAATGCAGTGTATCTTTCTGGAATGAAGGCGACAAATGAGTGTCCAACGACACCAGAAAGGATTGTCATAATAGTCAAAGAAGACGCCGCCGCTGAGAAGACAAAGAGTCTGGAGTGGCGCATTGCCATCAGAGCAGCAATCAAAAACGTTTTGTCACCGATTTCAGACAGCCCGATCATGGAGAGAGCCATTATGAAGGCCTTCTGAGGGCTGTGGGAAACATCACCAGCGTCGCTTGTACCTACATTAGCCTGTTCAACTGGAGGTGGAATGGAACGAACAGTTGCCACGGTGTTCGCTGAAATTGTGGATGAAACAGCAGCAGCCGTGGTTATGCCCAACACAAACACAGAAAGAGCAGCTACTCTGGATGTAGGACGCATATTTGAACAAAGGAAGGGAAGGTGTGAGTCAATTCTATAATCAATCTTTTACCTTGTTTTGAGATTGGCCTCTCTCGCAATTAATCGACGTCTGGGTGCTCGGATATACGTCAAACTCGAAGATATGATCTGTCTGTCATAAAAACGTCCTGCAACAACGGGAGAAGACAGAATGAATAAAAAAAAAGAACTGAAAAATATTGTGATTATCGCTCATCCATTTTCCTGCAGCAGCTTATGTCAGAAGTGTTTGCAAGAGAGTCTTGTTATATCTTGCGCATGTTCCATATGTAGGCCACATGCAGAAACAGAAGCGCAGTCTCCTTTGTGATATATCGCAAGAAGTACGTAATGAAGGAGACGTTCGCTCTATCGATTGATACACTTGCAGAACGTATCTGAGATCTAACTTGCTTTTTTTTATATCTCGAAGTCTTGATGGAAAGTATCTTGCAGATGCCCAGAAGGTGAGTTGCGATGACCTTTGCTGGAGATGTAGACCGGGTGAGACCTTTGGCGAAGAGATGACGGAGCAATTGGAGGACGAGGTTTTTCCTCAGAGTGGCACGACTGCCGACTCGGATGTAGAGGAAGACGAACTAGTCCAGGACTGGTCTCAGATTGCTAAAATCGCGAAGTCCAACGGTGCGCTGACTATACCAAAGAGAGGTGAGAAGGACTACGAACCGGATGGCACCGATGTCCAGGAACTGCTATTATATAAGGCAAGGAAGGAGCTGTTTGACACTTTGGCGAACTCTGTTAGAGGTTCCACTGTAAAAACACAGGTCAAGGCACTTTACGTTGCTGATAGACATGGGGCTGTGGTGCCGCATGCCAGGGGTAATTTTCTGCAAACAATGGGGAAAGTGGATTTCTCAGATGGACAAGTCTGGTTAAGTTTCTACGAGTTTGTATATCTGTCTGAAAGAGGTACTGTAACTCCCTACTGGGGTGGGCAATCCGTTGCGGGAGAGAACAGTGACGCTCTTCTACCGTTGAGTATCGAGGACCTCTATATTCTTTTCAAAACCCAGCATGAACTTGATAACTTTGCAGTATATGCGCATTTACGTCGTCTAGGGTTTATTGTCAACCCAGTATCGCGAAGCGACACTTCGTTCTATCCAAACTGTGCTAGTGTCCCAAGGACGGGTGTAACATCCATTTACAGGGCAATCACGTCAATGTTCTTGTTGCGCAAAAACTCGCTATTTAACAATATCTTCTATAAACAGTGGCACTATTGTTTTTGCAAGTATACGAATACTCCTCAAATTTACGAGAAGCTCAAGCTGTTAGTCCCAAGCGTGTCCGTCCCGAAAACAATTGAGGATTTGAAAAGTTTCCATGGCTCGCAACAGGACTACGCTGAGGGACAACTGGCTTTGACATTCAATGTGTGGAAACCACAGACAAACTTTAAGAAAAAGCATCCGCCTCTCCCGGACTACCAAATAGTCGTCTACAACAAAAACCAAAGGGGGGCACATTTCCCAACATTTGACGAGTTACAGAATATATTTAGGCATCTGGATTATAAATTCCAGTTTTTACCTGAAGTGGCCGACGATGAATTCTCGTGGGATGATCACAGTTACATTGAGGGTAAGCCGAGATTGGACGTCATTGCCTCGGAAAGGAAGTCAAAGGACAAAAAGGATCCCAAAACACCAGCGAAAAACCCTTCAGCAAAGAAATCAAAGAAAAGACAGCTACCGCCGCATATACAGCAACTACAGAGACTGAGAAACGGATATTCATCTTTCCTTCTTGCAGTGATAGACAATGGTATAATCAGTTTTGTTCGAATTTCTCAGGCAGACTTTGCAGCGGAGAACGTTTGGTATGTCCCCCCCAGGGATGGGCTTCGAAAAAAACCCTTTCATGATAGGAAAAAAAGAGCAAACTGAAGATGATATTCAATTTTATACCCACTGTGTTATTTACATACTTGCTAATCACTATACTTGTAGTAAAGATTTTCATCAAAGACTGAAGACTTATCGTATATTGCTGTCGGATTCCTTCTTATTTCACGTTCTTCATTTTCAAACTGCTGATCTCTGGTTATCCCGTTATTACTTGGTTGTTTAGGCGGTAAGAGGGGAGCTGGTCGATCGTATGATTGGCCATATGGTGCACTTCCTCCCGAAAATTGAGGGGTTGGTGGTTGTGGGATTGGTGGTTGTGGGATTGGTGGTTGTGGAATTGGAGCCCTTGAAAAATGTGGTGGCATTCGAAGGGGCTGGTAAGTTGAAGTTTCCGCTTGGTAGGCTGGCGGAGGGGCGTTGGACGGATGGGCCGGGATCCAAGGCCTTGTGCTGTTTCTGTTATCCAATGACAGATTCTCCATACCGGTATTCATCGTGTTCATTGCACCACCAGGAATCCCTGGACCATTTGAGATATTTTGTCTTGGTGGTTGGGGTGGGAGAGCGGGACGAGGTGAAAATCCTAAATCAGAACTTGAATTGCTAGCAGCGCTTTGTCTTCTACTGGAATTTAGCAGATCCCTAGACATCTTCAACAGAGAATCATAAAATTGGATACCCTTGCCTATATCGGACGCGAAGATAGCAAAATTCATCATGGCTTTCTCAATCCTGCCAAAAAATTGTTTTCTTTCTGCCTCCCTCTTCATTTCTTCAGAGTTCATTTCTGTGTACCTTGAAAGCGCAAACACCTGGTCCAAATTAACTTTGACCTCGTTGATGAGGGACACCTGTTTAAAGATAGTCGCCTCCAGGCGAGTGCTCAAGGGGCTGAATTTTTCCAGCTCAGATAAGAATAGTTCATGAAGCTCTTTATCAGATTTCCCCAATTCGGTAATGAGAAGGGTTGTGATATCGTCTTCGTTAACTTTCGTTTTCAATTCCTCTAATATATCTTTTCTTTCCTCCTTTAGTACCCTTAGATCTTCAGACAGTTGTCTTAGTTTCTTCAAAATATCTAAAATCTTTTCAGTCTTCGTGTCATCAACGTCCAGCAGGCTTTCTTGATTAGAGCCATCGCCATCAAATTTGTTGAACGTCTTCCATAGCAAGTTGTCATTTGCCAGTATCCCCAGTTCTTTCGAATACGGCTTCATCAACGAAAATAATTTCTCATCAGACCTCGACGCTTCAATCAGAGAACTCTTCAGTTTAACAGCATTCTCTTTCTGGTCAGGTGGTAATTCAGATAAAACTTCGGTGATTTCATTCCTTTTATTAACTATCAGAGTCATCTGTTTTTCAACGCTCATGTAAGGACTTGACTGGTACGTTTTTATCCATGTCTGCAATTGGTTCCTCATTAGTTCCACTTGGGGGTTAGTTTTGTAAACCTCTCCACTCTTGTACCTTTTTTCCAAGTCTGGAATAAGGCTTGGCAATTGCGTAAAGTCTAAGAATGAGCTATATTCCAAATCTGCAGTCTCGGTAGCTTCCACTTCTGCCCTCAACATTTTAGACTTCTCCTCGGAATATATGCTTTCTTTCTCGTAGACCTCCATGGGGACAATGCCTTTAAACAGAGCTTCGCACTTAGGGGAAACGTCCTTCATGAACTCATCGATGATAGAATTCCACGTCATTGGTTTAATAGCATCCATTGACTTGACAACGTCGAGTGACACGCTATTAGGGATAAGTTCATGGTAAATGTAGTCATTATCTTTGATGAGCTGCTCTGTTTTCATATCGATACTATTCTTTAGCCCCTCGAAGTCGACGAACTCTTTAAGCCATGCTTTGAAAGGAAGAGCATTGACCAAAGACAAATGTGCTAGTTTGGTAAAAGCAATGGCTTCGCCCATTTGGTTTTGCTGTTCAAGGTAGAGGGCATAATAAAATGCGGCTATGGACTTGTAAAGATAAGTTTTGCATGACATAGTTGTGCCCCATCTGGGTTCGCCATAAGGCGTTATGCCACCTTCGGGCGTCTTCAAGAAGTCATTGCATTGATTGTAGAGTTGGTGAGTTGCCACAGCTAGTTTGCTTATTAGCGAGGCCTGTTTCTCTGCATTTGGACCGTTGAGCAGTTTAAGTAAGAACATCTCTTGGGCCTGGGCATGGCATAACAGAGATAAGAAGCTCGTGTTTTCAGCTTGTAGGTCAATTGATGGAGAGTTTAAGAAGTTTTCGGACAGATATTTGAAACAACACATGGCTTTTGTCATGTAACTGATGCTCGGTTTATAGTCGTCTGTCAACTTCTCTCTGGCCAGTTGGTTACATATCACTGCAATGTTGTAAATTACTGAGGATTTCTCAAAGGCAATAGTATGCTGAGTATACTTCTGATCCTTTGGAGTGATGGAGTAGTCTGCGTCGTACCAGGTAATATCGAGTTTCATTTGTTTGTATTTGTTCCCGAGTCTCAAATTCAGCTGTTCCAAATAACAATAGTACGTCAGGTTTGCAGCTAACAGGGACTCTGGGGATAGTTCCCCGTTTGACGATATTCTCCAATCATCAAAGTCTGAGGCAAGCTGGGCATCGTAAAACTGCGACCAAGACTGCGCCCCGTACATTTTCTTAAGGTATGATGAAAGACATTTTTTCCAGTCCAGTCTTTCGGTATCCTTCAACAGAAGCTCAATCAAAAAAGCCTTCATAACTTCAGTATACGGTTTACCCTCTATGAGCAGTCCGTTATGCGGGTGCGTATACTCGTTTTAGAGACTTAACCGCTCCTCTCCCTGAAGAGACCAAGTATGTAGTACCCAAAAAAAGAACTTGGAAACGGGCATCAAAATTAAAAAGTGGTCAAAAAAAAAAGATTGAAATAGAAATAACTAAGACGCTGCTCTGCATGTACAGCTCCCTTACAGCTGCTTGTTGAAGTGCCCAGTGCCACGGAGCTTAAGGGGTAAGTGAAAACTTGATTTGATTATGCACTCGGTGATGCTCAAGAGTAGGACTCTTCCTCGAATTCTGAATGTACAGAGTACTTTATTGTTGAGGGAGTTTAATAAAGCTCGTTTATTTTCTACAGGCAGAGCTGTTTACCAAGCCGAGAAGACTAAGAAGACTAAGAAACAGCAAGACTTCAATCCTAAATATATGGGTGTTGGGAACAAGATATTTATCCCCACGTCATACAACAACTTACCAAATATGTTCTTCCACCCATTGATCGTCTTGAAGGCCTTGATTAGGCGAATATACACGTTTGGGTTAAACACTTTCAAGATTGGTATATTTCGTTTTCAGACGGGTGTGAAGCCGAACTTTCTTCTCTGGAAGAATAAGGCAATTGAGAGCTATATCCAGGTGAACAAAGCGTTTGTCAATAGGGATGTCGACTCCGTTCGAAGGCAAGTGTCCCTTTGGGTGGAAGACTCACTCGCCACTCGTGTGAAGATGCTGCCCAAGAACTTGGTTTTAGAATGGCAAATCTTAAAGTTTAACGGTCCACCAAAGCTGGTTGCACTGGAACCAATCATGGCACCAGGCCAACCACTCGAATATCTTCAACTGGTGTATAAATTTGACACGGAACAGGAGCTCATTAAGCTGAACACCGTCACTAAAGAGACGGAAAAGCAGCTCAGAAACGTGATCGATTACATGGTGTTTTTATGCGACACTACAACAGACGATTTGTATTTATCGGGTTCTGTATTTGAGAATAAGCCAGATTCCACCTTGCCAAAACAAGATGCAAATGTTGACAAAAAACAGGTTATCGGTCAAATGAAGACCTGTGGTGACATATTTAGACTACCACCACAGTAAAGTATGTTCCAACGATAAGGCTTGTCCCAGACTGTTTCTTGAACTCTGGGTATAGTTCCCCTAAAACGTATTTGGTCTTTAATGAAACCCTTGTATATAACAAACTATTAATAATATTAGTGATCTTTTAGAAGTTAAGCTTGGACCGAGACCTAAATGCAATTCATGGTTTCTTCTGGTGGACGCATAATCAAAAATATGGAGTTCGAGATATATTACTGTTTTGGTCTCAAATTGAAATTGAAATTGAAATTATGACAAGATTTTCAGTAAATAAAAAGCTGACTGAACAAAAACATAAAATTTGAGCGTATCGACAGAATCTAAAAATATTTTAAACAGAGGCCTCGAACCTCAGTTTGGATACTGTACAGTTGCTGCTGCACGATTATCGATGATCCCACGGAAATGAATACAAAAGTGAAAACAACAACATTAACATGCATGAATCGGAATGCTTTTTTCTCTTACTAAGCGATATGCATGCCAGATAATGCAATTTATCTGCACCCAACAAGTTATTATAATGTAATAAACTAACAACTAAGAACAACCAAATTTTTCAAAGGAGTAAAAACAAGACGAGTCGAGATAAACCTTACTTGTTATTTCTTTTTGGGGGGAAATACGAACAGCCAAGCCTCTTCCACCATGAGTATTTGTGTTTGGATAATGTAGGCAAATTTCGTTTGAAGTTAATAAATTTACCAACGGTGGTGTATCAACGATAAATAAATATGCATTGACATTATTGTGGTATACTTATTATGCTTTCCTCTCTGTATTACTCCCCCCCCCAGAAAATGTGTACGCTATCTTGGGTAAGAAACAAGTAGTACATACTATGCAGCTGAGTCGGCACCAGTATTAAAGCGCTATAACACCGACTTTACTCACAGGGATGTAAGAGTCTTACTAAAATGGCAAAACACGGATCCTTAATTGCAGGTCCGGACTGTATGTGTATTAACCTCAGTTTTTCTATTATCTTCGGGGTTTTCTCAACATTAAAATTTTGATTTGCCCCGTTGTTTCTGCACAGAGTACCTTATTCGGTATTGCGGGAGATACAGAGGTGACTACGGGAGTCGATGATTCCGTGCGGCCTGCAGTTCTACCTATTTGTCAGTGCCGTTCCGCGATAAGAAAAATGACGGCGCCATTACAGCGTCGATCGTCACTAGAAAGTAGGATAAGTTACAAGGGCGGGAAGAGATGCCATTCTATTTTCCTTCATTATTGCCAAGCCTCGACGAATTCAAGGTACGCAACTTGAGTCGCTTGGGAATGAGAAGTAAAAAAAGGAGTTGACGATTGCCTTGTAAGAAGCTAAATAAAGAAATACTCCAAGACGCGATTACGAAATGTAGAGACAACATAACGGACGAAAATACCACATTATCAGGTGTCGGTGAATTGTTACATTGCAATGCGATACAAAACATCGTTTAGTCAGTTCTTGGCACCTTCCAGTTCCTCATGTTAACACCCCTTTATCTCTCGTTCACACGGAACTTTAACGACCCGAGGAATATGGAAACTTATCCCGATAAACGTCACTTCGATGATTACTAAAAAAGAAACAATTTCAAGAACAATAGCGCACTCAAACCTGTGCAGCGAAAAAGGTACACGGTTATTACGGGACGCTACAGAAAAGCCTGTACAAAGAATACCATTGCTGGCCCTCGTTGTACGCCGTTTTCTTAGGGTGTCTATATACAGTAGTCATTATATTTTATTCTTTTTTTTCGCAGTTGTCGTTCTGGGTCTTTTTCTCATTTTCTTATGGACTGTTTTTGCCCGAACCCGATAAACCAGTTCACACTCGCTTCAATAGATTGCCAAAGCCCGTTATTCGCGGCAGTACAGTTCCCCTTTTCGGTTTCTTTTGGTGGGGGAAGTATAGAATTTGCACAGCCGGTATTTGCGGGGAGAAAATTGGAGGGTCGGTCCGCCGTTGGGGGTCCATCGTCTTCTGTGTCTCTCGTACCAAAGGTCAAATTTTCTACGACTCTCTTAATGCTGTTACTATACAAAGATATACATTTTATTGTCCTACCAATTTTTTGTTTCCTGGGTTGGTTTGGATCTCATAATTCCGTTCTTTCTTTATTATGGGCAACGTACAATAATCTTCAAGCCTGGCCCTTACTCTTGTTTTGTCAGCTTCAGGACTTCGTTGGGTAGGCGGCTGGCTATTCCCTGTAGGTGGAGAACCAATAATGAGGAAGGTGATGAGTTTATTGGGATGGTAATGTAGTATCCGACCCCTATTACTTTCTTTTCTCTTTTTCACTGGTGCTATATCATCGTGCATGTAGAACAACAATATAATATTTACACATGGACAGCACTTTTCCAGAAATTGCACTGGGAACTTAGATAGAAAGGCAAATTTTTGCCTGCGTCGATAGTAGTCAAGGTCAAGATTTCAAGGCAATTGGTGCTTTGAATTAAAGCCTCGTATCTGTTGCCGTGTACACAACCAGTCATATTCTGTTTCCTTTTGCCTTGTCTTTCTATTTCTTTTTCTTCCCCCTGTATGTGTGAGTCTGGATTGAGATGGAAAAATGCCTGCATAGGAACGCTAGGGCAGGAGGGGGGCTGAGACACGGATGAAAATTACTGCTCTTTTGTTCTTCTTTTCAAGCGCCTTAGTTTTGTTCACGATCATTTAAAGTCTTTCACTGAAAATGGTGACGTCCCCATTCCCAAAAGAATCCTCTACATGCATTTTTTCCGTCTTGCCTGTTTTCTGAGCGGATATTACTGAACTTTAAGATTTCGGATCTATTCAATGAAAGAAAAAAGAGCAGCACAAGGCAAAGACAGAAGTCTCCTTTTGCGATGCACCAATTTCCTTAAACCAATCCGTCTACTCTACTGGGTCGGATAGTAGACGTTTATGGGTACTTGAAGGATGCGCACCAGAGCTAACACCATCAAATGGTCTTTTTATCGCTTCAAAGAACCACAAAAGAAAAGACATAAATGGGACTATAATATTTTCGCTGTGATCGAGCAGGATTTCTTGCGTAGGAAGAGTTCCCCCGCGGGTGTTTCTGTGTAAACTTCCCAACCTCTGAAATGCGTCCGACAAATATCGTTCGAACTTTTTTTTTTCCTATACAAAAAGGTTAAAAGAAAAACAGTGTTCTGCGGGAATAACCTAAGCAGAAAAAAAGACAATAAAAATAGGAGTGAGGAAACCATGCCTACTGCGGCATATTAGTAGAACGGCCAAACAAACCACTGCACAGCGACCCAAAGGTTGTACGTGTGCCTAAATTTAACAAGCTCCTTTTCTGCTTACTCAGTTCACTGCTACTACGGTATCTTCTGGGTCGAGGACTACGGGACCTAAATGGGCGAGGTTAACACGTTTAGCCACGGAACGGAAACGTTCCGTATATATCGGGGTGTGTGGGAAGTACCCCCCAGGAAGAGGTGATTTCCTTTAACAAAAGATTGTATTTTTTTTTTTCTACTTCGCATGATTTTCGATTCTCGATAATACAGTTGAGAAACCTGCTGAGCCGTGCTCCTAATTGTGGTCACTGGTAGCTTACCTCATTGGTTTTTCTGACTATATTTGAGCCATGCCCTATTGTTTCCCAAATCTTGGTGCATAAAATCCGGTAACATTCTACGAATGTTTTTGTCTGCTCTTCTTGGTTCACCTCATCATTAGCATCCTATTGTCACCCTAAAAACGAAAACCGACAAATAATTCCGACACCTAGAATCTTATCGCAGGTAAGCGCCCGCCTCATCCTCCTATTTAAAGAGACAGGTCTCAAAGTAGATGTAGGATCCCGTTCCTTTGAAGTAGATTGAACCTTTTTACCGAAAATATTCTTACTTCAATTCAAGTTCTTCTTTCTGGAATATAGTGACTACAAGTTCTTGTTTAAATTAAAAAAACAGCAACAAAAAACAATAGCTTATACCCCACATTCTTTATCCGTTCAATTATTCAACAAAGTCAATATAATAATGGGTAGACGGAAAATTCAAATCAAAACCATAGCAGAAAAGAGGAGTAGAACCGTGACCTTCTTCAAGCGGAAATCTGGTCTTTTGAAAAAATCAAAAGAGCTCTCCATCCTTTGCGGGGCAAGGGTTGGTCTGATCATCATCAGTGAAACGGGCAGACTTTATGAGTTTTGCTCAACAGATATGAAGGATCTGATAGATACCTATCTTTACGATCCAACCATTAAACATGTCACTAAAAACACTATAAACGATGCTGAACTGGATGATATCAGGGCATGTATGAAAAGCGATGATGAATCAAACGAGAGTGAAATAAATTCTGACGTTGTTAGGCGATCGGATTCAGTGACTGAGCCTGAGATAGGAGGGACGCCTACTTTCAGTGTAAATAAACGTGTGTCCACGGAGCCGCTACATCCCGTAAATGACCGCGCCGACACTTCGATGGATTCTACAAAGCGTGATTTCATTACCAAAACTTCTAGTACCTCGGGAAGCTCCCCGGGGAAAGTGTTACTTTCTCAGATTTTAAACAATGATTCTAAAAAGACACAACCAGCTATACCAACGCCTTCGATAAACCAACACGACCCTACATCAAATTACCTAAACAACGATAGAACTGGAGCAGTACAACCTTCTCCCCTCCCCTCTCCTGAACAAATGTTAAGTGGTAGGCAAAGCTCGGTGACATCTCAGTCTGCCGATGTGAATACTCATAACTCACAACAAAGTTTAACATCGAATCGGAGTGTTCTGACCGTAGATACCAGGTCAACCCCTCAGAATATACAGCCCTTATCACCATATTATGGAGAATATTTCGTTATGCCACAAAGGTCTCTCATCGGAAACCCGGTCTCTGCGTATCCAACACCGAACCCCTATATGGGACAATATAACAGCTCTGCCAACACCAACGGCGTCCAAATGACAACAGCTGGAATAACGTACACAAACTACTTTAATGGATATCCACCCATACCACAGAATAGGAATGCAGTGAAGTACTATCCACCACAACTCGTGGACGCGTTTGGGAACCCGTCAGACCCTCAATCGAAGGACTACGATGGGTACACGAGGTAAAAAGAAAGTGGAAGGTAGAGTAAGAGATAACACCCAATTGCGACAGCACATTTGTGTGCTTCAAACAAGAATGACTCGGTGAACAGATAAACCGAATACTGGACGTTCCAGCTACTATATGCTCAATAAAAATAAATAATCTTTAAATTCATTAGAAACATTTCAAGATCGGTAACGCCCTGCGTATGAAAACGAGCGAGCAATAAGTTTTGGTGTGCACATGTTGCTTTAGCATTTTGCAGACAAGATAATACATGCTCAAAAGTCAAGAAGATCCCTCCCCCCCCTTCCAAGTAGGCAGCATATTATAATCTCTTACTAGGCAATGTGGGTCTAGGTACGAAGGGAACATTTCGTACAAACCCGTAGCGCGTAAAATAAATTTGGGACAAAATTTCCACTACACCCATGACCAATATCAAACATCCGTACATCCTAACTTTTTGTGCTTTTTCTTAAAGAAAAAACAAAAAAGAGAAAAATTTGGAAGACAGCCAGACAGTGGCTCTGTCTAGCGTTTAGCGGGGCCTCCACCTAAATTGTTCTGTGGCTCGGCGGAGTGGACCACTTGTGGTCCCATTCTTGGTGGGCTCGCAGTGGCTGATTGCTGTTGAGGCGCCCGAGCCCGCACGCCATCCACAATTGTAGACGAACATTCCGCTGAAAAATATCAAATTGCTAATATACAATAGTGGAGCTACTAGGTTGGTTAACGATTAACTAGCAAGTAATAGACAACCGAGGCATCATGAAGGTATGAAATGACACATATTATCAATGCGGCGTCGTTTACGACATGTATATTAAGATAGTATTGCAGCTGGAGGATTTTGGCCGGAGATATAAAACTTTAAGTGAAGATCATGTATCGAAGGAATTGTGACTGGTACTTTCTCTCTCTGCCCGCCTACTTTAGGCTTTCCAATATTTTGCAGTACTAATCTTACTATTTGACACTAGTCCTGCGGTTAGCCGAACACCCGATTCCATTTACTAACAAATTGTATTCCATTATCCAATACTTTTATGACAGTTGAACATTTCCTACCCAGTCAACGGTACCCAAAAGTGTATCGAAGTTGATGACGAACACCGTGTTCGTGTCTTCTACGACAAGAGAATCGGCCAAGAGATTGAAGGTGAAGCCGTTGGTGACGAATTCAAGGGTTACGTCTTCAAGATTTCCGGTGGTAACGACAAGCAAGGTTTCCCAATGAAGCAAGGTGTTTTGTTGCCAACCAGAATCAAGCTGCTTCTAGCCAAGGGTACTTCCTGTTACAGACCAAGACGTGTCGGTGAAAGAAAGAGAAAGTCCGTCAGAGGTGCCATTGTCGGCCCAGATCTAGCTGTCTTGTCCCTTGTCATCGTCAAGAAGGGTGAACAAGAATTCGAAGGTGTCACCAACGACACCGTCGCCAAGAGACTAGGTCCAAAGAGAGCCAACAACATCAGAAAGTTCTTCGGTCTATCCAAGGAGGACGATGTCCGTGACTTCGTTGTCAGAAGAGAGGTCACCAAGGGTGAAAAGACCTACACCAAGGCTCCAAAGATCCAAAGATTGGTTACTCCACAAAGATTGCAAAGAAAGAGATTCCAAAGATCTTTGAAGGTCAAGAACGCTCAAGCTCAAAGAGAAGCTGCTGCCGACTACGCCCAATTGTTGGCCAAGAGATTGGCTGAGAAGAAGGCTGAAAAGGCTGAGATCAGAAAGAGAAGAGCCTCCTCTTTGAAGGCTTAAGCAGAAAACTCCTGGAGCAGTATAAATAAGATCACTTATTTATACTTCGTGTCTTTCTAATTATGTATATTTCTTAACCTTTAAGCTAATAAAACAAAGTACTCCTAAATCAAAGAAAATGTCGAAGAGTTGCCAGACTAAATTCAGACGGAAATGTAGCGAAAATAATATGTTATACGCTAAGTATTTCTGATCCGCAGTCCGGCTTAAATGCTCGGTGTAGATTTCTGCCACCTGCCTGCTTCTCTTACTAGATATGTAATAGCCGCGACAGAGATTAAATTGCAAAGACCCAATCCAGTAAAACACCATCCGACACCCATGGCCTCACATAGTAAAAATATGATACCAGAACTGATTGCTGCTGCAATATTTCTAAACATACTGTTTACGGCCACGCCTGCGGATGCCCGATGCGCCATAAGTTCTGTCATGTACGTCATAGTAGTGTTGTTCACCCAAGTGAGACCGAAGGCAAGCAATGCGGAAAAAAACAAAACCAGTGCCACATGAAAATGTCTAGAAATGGCCCAACCATAGCCAATGCAACCCGCTGTATTGATCACAATACCGACAATATTGAGGCGTAAACGCAGCTCCAGAGGATAATCCTTCTCTGGGTTTTTCTTTTTCCAGCGCTTGCGTAAAAAATCAGACAGATGCCCGCCTGATTGGGAACCTAATATCATTGTTATACCTGGACAGACATAGGCGGCACCTATTTTTAACATCGAATAATGATAAGAAACTTCCAGGAAATGAGAAAACGTTACACTGAATGCGTAATAGTTGGCAAAGAGTAAAGCGTTGCATGAGGCAGTTACGAAGATTGGGCGGAATTTTATCATAGACCAATAAGTTTTGAGACCAGCCCTGGGTGGGCGAACATATAGCTCTTTAAAGGCAGTATCGTTGGAAACAGGTTTTTGAATTCCAATATCTGCACAGAACTGCCATTTGGCAGGCTGACATTCCACAAGTTCTTGTGCTTCAACGTCAAGCGGGCTCTCTCCTTTCCAACTGGGGTCTCCGTTTCCGACAATACATCTCAAAGTTTCGGGAAGAAATATCCAAACACAGAGTAGAGCAACCCCACTCATTATTGCACAAAATCCAAATAGCCATCTCCATCGGTCAGTATCGATCAAAATTAGACCAGCAACAATTGGCGCTATAACGGGTCCCATGTTGGGACCCATCATAAAATAGCCAATCGCCTTACCTCTTGCGGAAGGAACGATCAAATCAGTAACTGTTCCGGCACCCAGTGCTATCACCGAGCTTGATGCAAATGCCTGGGCTATTCTTAAAATAAATAAAGCCACAATATTGGGGCTCAACGAAGCCAAAAGCACGTTTACAATGAACATCAATGCTAGAGAAAGTAAATAGAGTATTTTTCTCCCGCCAACATCTGCATAAGCTCCCCACAAAAGCGGTCCAACAGCAAACACAGCCATAAAAACAGAGACTGTTGCATTGATAGTTGAAGTAGAGGTGTGGAAAATAGTTTGAAACAAAGGTAATGCGGGGATGTAGATGTTTCCTGACATGGGTCCCAAAAACCCAATGAAGGTAATGATGACAAAAATCAGGAAAATCTGACCATTTGTAAAGCAAGTATAGTTTCTTTGAGTCTGTACATTAGCCAAACCCTCTTCATTTTCCTTTAAATCAATAGCATCCAAAAATGCGGAATGCTCTGGTGTGGCATTTTCCTGCTCTGTTGCAGGGGCATCCTGACGTAACCTTGCCATGGCGATATGTTCATTTTCTGGATCTGCCGACTTGAACGATTCCGTGCTTGTAATTCCACTGGCCATTTTAATTTGGTTCTGTTTAATTTTCTCAATCGCTACTTGTACCAGGAAGAAATGTTGTGTGGTAATAACTTGAATGTTGACGGGTGGTGTATTTGCTTTTGTGTCACCTTTCAAAACTTAAATCTTTAATTTTACTTTTTAGGAAAACTCCGATTTTTTTCATTGTCAAGACAAAAAACTAAAATCTGAGAGAATATATTGTAAAACTCCCTTTGGGAATGGACTCATGACCTGTTATCCGGAACGTATATAAGTCGCAAGGGATCTGCACTAACTTCTTTCAAGATCGTTTCTTAACCTGGGACCCAACAAACGAACCAGTTTTAATCAAGCATGTACAACTGATATAGCTGGTACGTATACGGAGTAAATAAAAATATCAAATAGTCCTTACACACTTTATTCAAATACAACCTACTTTACCACTTACCGAAGCAGTATAACAACGAAAAATGAACAGTATCCCAGAAGCTTGAATACTCGGCACAAAGTACAAGCTTATTGTGAGTCGGCGGTAACCATTGAATATCCCACCAAAGCATTAGTATAAGACTTGCCTATAGAATAAACACTGAACCCTTCCCACGTGTTTTAAGAAAAGGATTAACGTATGACAGAAGTAACTCTCATTAACTATCTTTCTCCCATGAAAAGCCTGAAGAATATTATTTGTTAACGATAAAGTTCTCATAGCAACTACTAAATTCCAATACATAACAGAGCTGATTGACTTAAATCCCCGGTGTTACTCATAAGGGGAATCTGCATTCTATTTTATGGGGATACATTAAAATTTTTATCTCTCACCAAGCTACAGAAAGAGTTAGAGAGAGTTCCAAAAAAAGTTTATAGAACGAGATATAATATACAAAAATAAACCTTAGACATGACAGAAAATATACATCTACACCTATGTGACAATGCTTTTTAGGGACCGAATATTGTGTTTTGGGTAACCGTCAACCATAACAGAAATACAATGGAATTATACTACTAGCTGACCCGGTGTCTATTCACAGATTAACGGAAATCAGTCTTACCAATACCACGCTTACCACTATGCAAATGTTTCAACAAAGAGACAGCAGTGTGTCTATCAGCTTCACCTTGTCTGGCGTGCCTGTTTCTATCTCTTCTTTGCAATTTGTTCATTCTATCGGCCTTCGATCTGGAAGAACCATCGGCAACACCGTCCAGCAATCTATCCTGTTGCCTCAACTTACCACCGTTTTCGGACACAGAAGCGGCAGTGCTCTCATCAACATCTCCAAAGACGACATCAGCACCTCTCTCCCTGTACTTACCCTTTTCATAAGCAACGTTGTGTCTCTCTTGAAGCGAGGACATGTCGTGGCCCAAAGTGGACATATGGTTCTCCATTTGGCTAAAAGACTTGGATAGTTTGGAACGAGGCATGATGGCTTTGTTCTTCAAAGACTTTCTGTTTCTTGCCTCCTTGATCATTTTCTTTTGTCTGTCTCTGATCCAGAGAGCCTTTTCCTTGACGTCATCCACTTCCTCAGCATCGAAGCCTTCGTAGGTTTCTTCGTCGTCGTCGGAGTTATAGAACCCTTCTGCTTCCAGTCTTTCCTCCTCTTCCTCTAGCGCTTGCAACTTGGCAGCAATCTCTGGGTCCAAGAAATCGTAGACGTTCTTACCGTCCAGAATTTCTGGCATGACGTCGTTCTTCCATTCGTCGTCTTCCAAGATATACTTATCCTTCAAGTTAACGTTGAAGACACCGGCACCACCGTTCTCAGCCTCGATGTCACGGGCCAAAATCCTCTTCTCTGGGTCCTCTGGGTCGTATTTCTTCAAGCTCTTGACCGCATCGGGGATGTATGGAGTTCTGCTAATATCGTCTCTGGCCTGTGGTTGTGCGACATGAATTTTGTTCAACACGTTGTTGATCCTAGCCTGCGACTTCAGCTTGTTCTCAATTCTGGATGCAAGCAACTTCTCACACGCCTTGTTTCTAACCTCCATGACGTTCTCTTCCATTTGACAAGAGGTACACATTATTTCGACACCGTCCACATCCTTGACAGTCTGCAGCAATTGGGCACGATCCTCGTCCAAATCCTCTGGTCTGATGATATCGGTTTTATTGATGACCACCATGACTGACTTGTTAGCGAAAAGTGGTTTGATGGAGTGGAACAACTTGACTTGTGCCTCAATGGTGAAACCACACTGTTCGGACAAATCCATGAAGTACAGAACACACGAACGCAAGTGAGCAATGGCGTAAATGGATTGCATTTCAATGTTGTTCATGTCTTCCGTTGGTCTATCAAGGATACCTGGTGTATCAATAGCCTGGAATCTCAAGTACTTGTAGTCGAAATGCCCGACGTACAGCGACTTGGTGGTGAAAGCATACGGTTGGACCTCAACGTCTGCCTTCGTGATGCATCTCAAGAAAGAGGACTTACCGACGTTGGGGTACCCGCAGATCAACAGTGTTCTCGTGTTCGGGTCAATGGAGGGCAATCTACCCAAATGTTGACGGACCTGTTCCAAATAACTCAAGGGGTCCTTCAATTTCTTGACGATCGTCGCCATTCTACCCAGTGCAGCTCTCTTCAATTGCTTACATTGGAACAGAGACTGACCGAACTTCAACAGTCTGGTGTAATCCCTCGAGACTTGCTCAACTAGAGATTTCGCTCTCGAGACAGCGGCCAGCGAAATCTTGTAATGGTTCTTCTCGTAAAGAGTGTCCATCAAGTCTCTGTGGAACGGGTGCACGTCGTTGATGTTGGGGAACCCCTTCAGAATGTCGTCAAATTTCTCCTCAAACCCTTCAGCAGTGAACCTCACTTTCCGCATGTAGAAAGCCCTAATTCTGGTGATCTTGAAACCTGGTCTGATGACCGTAGGAGTCTTTCTCTGAGTCCTGTTCAGGACAATGTCCAGAAGATCATTGGCGGGGGCCACAGTAGGGATATCCTTCCAAGATAACTGCATTTTCGTCCGTTGTTTTTCTTGTTCAGATTAGTTCTGCTGTGATACTTGCAATATAACAAGAGGGACACACTGACGAGTTATAAGGTTACGAAAGAGAAAGAAGAGTGCAAGTGTGTAAGAGATGAGATGCGATGAGATGCCGTTAATTTCGTTTTGAAAAATTTCACTGAAAAAAAAAAAAAAAAAAAAAAAAACGAAAACGAAAAATTTTCTGTATCGTTTTGAACGACCACCTGCCCGTTAAGTATGTGGTGTGCTCTAAACACTATGAAGGGACATGGGTAATGGGGCCGCCTACTCTGGATGTGTCTACGTTGACAGCAGCCGGTGTACTACCAGACGGGGCAATCACTAGTTTCAAGATGGGCAGGGTGTCAGTTGTTGAGGCTGATTGACGCGCAGGTTGAGGTGTCTTTCCGATAATATGTCCGGGGATCACTCCGAGCGGGAAACGGGATAGATTACTGGTCAGTATTATTGGTCAGAGTTTTGGATCTGGTGGAACTGGGGTGGTCTGAAGGGGCAAATGCCTGTATAGCCTACGGTGCGATTCTACAGTATATTGATTAGTGGGAGGAGTGCGCGGTACGTGTCTGTGCAATTGGATCCTCCTCTTATGTCTGGGGAACAATCTCTTTATGTATGTATGTATTATTTAATTGTATTCCCCTACGCCTTTTTATTTTTATTTTGATGCCCTGAGGGAAGAAGAGTGGGGACAGCATCTAATGAACTACCCAGGTGCGAAAGATATACAGGTAACGGCAAACGGTAACAAGTGCAGTTTATCACTATCAAGCCATGGTTCAGAAGGGTGTCCCAAAGGGTGAGAAAGGTGAAGCCGGGAGAAGCCGTAGTGGCGATGATGATGAGGGGAAGTCCGTTTGGGCCGATGACACTACTGTGGCTCCATCGGTGACGTATTCCAGGAACAGCGGCTCTCTCGTGGGTGGTAGTAGTGCAGAAATTATGCTGAATGCGGGGCGTAGTAATGCGTTGCCCAGTGCATCGAGGCTGGCGGAGTCGCAACTGTCGCAATGGAATTACAATAATAACAGGACGGTTCTGGATAGGGCGATCTTACAGGCGTCCGCTTTATTGAATGAGCTGGATACCGAGAACGCGCAGAGACCCATCAACATTGCAAACGAGGACTCTCAGCTGTATGTACTCGGGCTGAACATAAAGATGGACGGTAATTACTCGAGGAATACGGAGGATCAGGAGGACAAAAATATGGGGCTGGACAAGGAATCTCTTGCCAAAGTGTTCCACAAGAAGGTGACCAACGCTGTGGACCACTTAAGGTCTCTACAGAAGCGTGTTGACGATACGTCGTCCAAAGTTTTCATTACCGGAGATGTCAACACGGGGAAATCCTCCTTTTGTAACTCTCTTTTGCAAAGGAATCTCTTGCCAGAGGATCAGTTGCCCTGTACAAACGTGTTTTGCGAGATACTAGAGGCGCGTGAAAATAATGATATCGAGGAGGTCCATGCGATTCTCATGACCCCCGGGAGCAACGTGAGAGACTGCGCGTTGAAGTACGATATTAGGAATAAGACCACATACGACACAGAACCCCTAGAGAGGTTGCCCGAGTTGGTATTCCAGAACAAGAAGTATTCGCTGCTCAAAGTATACATCAGAGATGACAAAATGGAACCGGAGAAAAGTCTGTTACGGAATGGCACAGTTGACATCTCTTTGATCGATTCTCCCGGACTTAACATGGACTCCATTCAGACAACAGAGGTAATGGCCAGGCAAGAGGAGATTGACCTGGTGATCTTTGTCGTCAATGCAGAGAACCAACTGACTTTATCGGCACAAGATTTCATAAAAGTAGCCTCCAAGGAGAAGAAGCTGATGTTTTTTGTCGTTAAGAAGTTCGACAAAATCAGGGACAAGAATCGTTGTAAGGAGCTAATACTGAAACAAATACAGAACTTGTCGCCAGAGACTTACAAAAACGCCTCCGATTTCGTTCATTTTTTGGGGAACAATGAGAACCCCGCGGAACCGCATGGCGGTGATCCGGATGGCGGCAACGGTGACCCAGCAGACGACCCGGATTTTGATCATCTGGGGGAATCGCTTCGGAATTTCATACTGAAGCGCAGGTCGATGTCCAAACTACTACCTGCCAAGACTTACCTCTCTAAGCTACTGAGGGATTTGGAGACCATCTCGCAGTCGAACGTTACGATTTTCCAAAGTGAGGAGACGCAAATCAACGCAAAGTTGGCCGAATTATCCGCGGAGGCCTCCAGTTCGAGAATCCACTACGATACCTTCATCTCAGGTATCGACAAACTTGTTGAAACTACGACGCGAACGACGTATGAGTTTACCAAGGAGAGAATAGCGAGCTCGCTGGACATCTCTGCGACGGATTGTCCCAGGTACCAAGGCCTTTCTCAGATCTACGATTTCATCGTTCTGACGGAGCAGTACATCAGGGAGCAGATCGAACGCAGCATTTTATCGAGCGAGACTTTTGCACGGCAACAGACCAAAACTGCAGTCGAAGAGATATACGCTATGGGCAGAGAGGAACTGGACGACGAGTTTATGAGCGAGCGTGTTTTTGACGCTTCGCTAATGTACTCGCGGAATTACCACCTCTTGGCGAAGAAACTGACCGTGGCCCTCGGGTTCTCCGATCTGTATGCGCCGACATGGGACGGGTTCTTCCACTACATCGGGTGGGGGGTGATTAATCCAATCAGACTGTTAACCGCTGGCTCCCTATCCCGGTCCTCGGACAAGGGCAGTAACACACTAGAGGTAGCGAAACCCGCCAGCAACGATAGTGTTGTATCCATACTGGGACTCGGCGAGTATCCGCTAGCGAAGTACTGGACGCAGCCGTCTCTGCTGTTGACCTCGAAACTCCCCGCTTTGGCGATCTACTCCCTGGGTGGGGGCAAGCTTGTGAGCAACATAGTCCTTAATGGACTGACGACTTTTTCCGTACGCACGCTGGTGCGTGTATCCGGGTCCGTGCTCCTACTGGGGTCTCTCCTCGGGGTGTCATACCTGGTCTACGACCTGCCCAGGGCGCTGCCCTTGAACTTGACGGCGAAGTACAGACACCGGTTGCAGCAACTGGACTACACGCACAAGAACGCGTCACGGATCTCTAAGGAGTCCGAGGAAGTCTTGCGAACCCCGACGAGGGAGATCGTCAAGACCTGCGAGCTGCTCTTGGGCCGGAAACTCGCGACGAAGACGGAACTCGAGACGCAGCGCGACACGAACAGACTGTCCATGACGTTCTTCAAGAAACTGCTCGACAGAACCGCCGTCCAGCGCAACATCATCGACTCGCTGAACCTCGAGGTCGACTGACCCGCCGCGTTCACGTGCTTCCAATAATATATTCTTCAGTTTTTTTTGGGTGCTTCCGTGGAACCACCCTCCGGCGTTACTGTTATCTCCGGAAGAGACGGTGTTCGTCGTCTACTGCAGTGCCCGATGTGTTGATGGTTAAGCTCGCTTGTATATAAAGAGAGGTTGGATGCGGAGTTTGGGGCCGTTGGGTTGGATGGTGTAAGTATCCACTGAGTGTGCATCTGCTGGCAAGAGTGCGAGAAATTATCAGGTAATGTCTGGGTACAATTCGTGGCCTGTGGTTAATCCGTTGCACTGGGGGTACAATGGGACTGTTCACCAGTATGTGGGCGCACGCGGGACCGTTGGGTTGCACCTGAAGGGCACCAAAGAGGAGGTCCCCCTGCAGTCGTTCGTAAACAAGAATGTTCCGCAGTTGCGGGACGGTGCAAGGTTTAAGTTGAATCCGATGCTTTTCACAGGTTACTTGCAGACGATGTACCTGTCGTCTGCGGACTTCAGTAAGAGTTCGCCTGTTATGTACGGCCGGGAGATCGTCGAGTTCTCCGATAATGGGGTGTGCACTGCTGACTGGGTGATGAATTCCGAGTGGAGACCGCTGTACAAATTCGACCGGGCGACCGTTCGGTTCGACACTGCGCGGTTTGACGAGGACGCAAAGAAGACACACCCTGACGGGTGGCCACGACTGCATCCGCGGACGCGGTACCTGAGCGACTCTGAGCGTGGGACTGTTCACTCCGTCGGGGCTGAGCGGCCGCTCGTGGTTGTGTGCCACGGGCTCGCCGGTGGGTCGCACGAGCCGATCATTCGGTCGCTGACAGACCACCTGTCGCAAGTGGGCGGCGGGAAGTTCCAAGTCGTTGTCTTGAACACGAGAGGGTGTGCACGGTCCAAAGTCACGACGCGGTGTCTGTTCACCGCGTACCACACTCTGGACTTGAAGGAGTTCGTCGAAAGGGAGCACGCGAGGCACCCGGAGCGGAAGATCTACGCAGTCGGGTGCTCCTTTGGGGCCACGATGCTGGCGAACTACCTCGGGTTTTCCGGGGAGGACACTCCGATCACCGCTGCTGCGACTCTGTGCAACCCGTGGGACTTAGTGCTCGCGGGGGAGAAGATCAGCAAAGATTTCTGGTCTCGGCAGGTGTTCAGCAAGGGGATCACACAGTTCCTGGTGCGCATGGTGAAAGTGAACATGCGGGAATTGGAGGTGCCCGAGGGCACTAAGCCCGCGCAGCCACCATCCCCTGAACACCCTTCGTTCGACCTGTTCACACAGTCTAACTTGCGCAAGGCGTTCAAGATGACGCAGCTGGCCGAATTCGACAACACGTTCACCGCTGCAGCGCTCGGGTTCCCCAGCGCGTACGAGTACTACAAAGCCGCCGGGTCCGTGAACCGGTTCACGGACATCAAAGTACCGCTGCTCTCGATCAACTCGAAGGACGACCCGGTCGTCGGCGCGGACCACGTCCCACTGTCGTACATCGACGAGAACCCGAACGTGCTCGTCATCGAGACAGACCTCGGGGGACACCTCGCGTACCTGCAAGCAGACGGCGACTCGTGGGCCACCAGACAGATCTCCGCCTTCTTCCACAAGTTCGACGAGCTCGTGCTCTGAATGGCTATACATAGACACACATCGCAACATACAATACATAGAGTACCCAATCCCATATATTTCTAACTGTTTCCATCCACTTTGACGGAACAACTACAAGTGTGCCACACCCACGCAGACGACACAGCGCGTGGTAGAGCAATGCAGCAGCGGACGGTCGGGTACTTGTCCCTCGCAGTGACGTGGCTGGTGGTTGTGTTGTGCGTGATTGGTTTCCTCCGGGCGCGGGGGGACCCTCAGGGCACGTACTACTGGTGCTGGGTCCTGCTGTGCCCCACGGGCGTGTGGTTGTGGGTCGTCACCGCGTGGTGCGACTACCAGCTCTTCCGCAACGCGAAACCCCGCGGGTACAAGCAGTACAGCTACTTCACGCAGTACCACCGCGACCATGTATCCAATCTATAACCGTACGTAACAGTTTGAACAAATATTATATATATATATATATATTGAAATGGTATCCGGTGCTTGTAGAGCAGTTCACGAGCAGGTCTCGCCCCGACAAGAAGGTTACAGAGTCGGTCAGCGATGCCACCGGTGAGACAAGTGTATGCGCAGGAGGAGCCCTCGAACTGGGCGAAGTTTAAGATGGGTCTGATGATGGGTACCGCGGTGGGGGTGTGCACTGGGTTGATGTTCGGCGGGTTCACGGTTTTGACGCACGGGGCCGGTCCTGACGGTGTCGTGCGGACGCTGGGGAAGTACATCGCCGGGTCTGCAGCGACGTTTGGGATGTTCATGTCGATTGGGTCCGTGATCCGGAGCGAGCCCTGCGGTGGAGGAGGGTTGAGGTCCGCGATGAGCTTGCACCAGCAGGCGCGGTTCGAGGCGTGGAAGGTGCGTGCTGGGAGGTGTGCCATGCGTGTGAATAACAAGTAGTTTGACCTTGTGTACGTGTATATATGTGTGTAGCAATAGTAGTGTCTACTGTCTTGATTCGACTGTGCGCAGGAACTCCTGCCAGAGATCGTCCTTCATTATGAATGTGTGCGTGCCCTTAACTGGGAACTGCCCCCGCTGTACCTCCGCTGTGAACTGAGCAAGTGACTCCTCTGCTGCTTTGCCCAGTTGTGCGTACCGCTTGGCGAACCTCGGCTTGAACGCCCCCTCGCCAAGCAACTCGAGCATGTCCGCGATGACGAGTACCTGTCCGCTGGTGCCCGGCCCAGCGCCGATGCCGATGGTAGGGACCTGCAACTGTTCAGTAATGTACGTGGCGAGTCTCTGCGGGACACACTCGAGCACGATTGCCCAGCAGCCAGCGGCCTGCGCCTGCCGCGCACTCTCGAGCAACCGCACCGCTTGTTCAACGGTACCGTTCGCTTGTACTCTGAGTCCTCCCAAAGAGTGAGCCCTCTGTGGGGTGAGCCCCAAGTGTCCCATCACTGGTATCCCGCGGCTGGTCAGTTCCCGCACGAGCGCGTAAGTGTGCGTGTCGATCCCAAGGGTGCCCAGCTCCACTTTGACCGAGGTGACTTTGGAGGAGGCCTTCATGAGCGCCACGGCGCTGCTCACACCGTGCTCGATGCTCTGTTCGAGGGACCCGAAGGGCATGTCCGCGACGATGGCTGCTGGACCTGCTGCACGACACACGCTGCGGAGATGTTGTTTGAACTCGTCAAAGGGCAAGTCCGTCGGCGCGTCGTACCCAAGTGCTGTCGTTGCCATGGAGTCACCGACGAGCAACAGGTCCGCACCGGAGGCCTGTGCCCACCGTGCGGTGATGTAGTCGTACGCGGTGCACATCGTCAGCGGCACCCTTTGCGCGTACCGGCCCGTTATGTCGCAGAGCGTCGTCCTGGCCAACTGTGCCGCCGAATGCGAGGACCACCGACGGGGTACCAGCCCACGATGAGACAGTAGCTTTGTAACTGCGCTTGTACGCATCGTCTTGCGCGGTGGCGTTTGGGTACTGGTTACAAAGAGAGATGCATTGGTTGTATATCGTTGGTTGCTTTATATATTACACTTGGACCCATCGCCAGCGGGTACACTGTCCGTCGAGGGTGAGTGCGACCATGGTGTCCCCCCAGCAGTCAATGCTGATGACCGGTGCTGCACTGAGTTGCAGTTCCTGGACGTGCTGTTTCGACTGTGCGTCCCAGCAGTGGATCTCCCCCGTCTCCCCACCTGCGAGCACGATGGGTTGCTCTGTAGTGTAGAGGACCCCCTGGCCACACGCGTGGGTCAATTGCGAGGACTTAGCGGTGCCCCAGGGGAAGCTGCGGACCACGGTACCGTTGACACAGTCCCACAGTTTGAGTGCACCGTCCAGAGTGCGCACTAGGAGGAACCGCGCGTTCCGTGTAAACTGTACTTGGACGACGGGGACGACACCTTTCCCCAATTGCCAGTCCTTGTCGTACGTGAGCGTGCGGAGACAGTGCCCCGAAACACTGTCGAACAAGCGGATCAGTCCGTCGTGCGACCCTGACGCGAGAAGCGAACAATCCGCGCCGTCACCGCGGGGCAAGTCCACTGCGACAACAGCCTCCGAGTGCGCAGATATAGTCTTGAGCAGCGATCCGCTGAGCGTGTCCCACACTTTGATGCTCTCGTCGAGGGACGCGGAGTACAGGAGGTTCCCCCGAGAGTTGTACCTCACGGCGACGACGGGTGCCGTATGCGACGCAAGTCTGTGCAAGGGTCCGTACGCGACGTGCGTGACACACACGGTGAAATCGTCCGCTGCGGTCGCGAGACACTCCCCATCGGGGGACCAAGCAACGTCAGAGACAGGGCCTGCATGTTGTAGCGACACGTTGTGCATGCCCCCATCGGAATCCCTCACTATCACCTTCCTGCCACAAGCGACCGCGACGCGGGACCCGTCCCCGCTGAACACTGCCCGCGTCGCCCCCCGATCCACACTGAACTGCTCTTCCAGTTGAAACATCGGCCCACACGCCGTCGCCCTAGCCTCCCCCGCACAGTACATGTCCTCTTCTCTCTCTTCTTTAACATCAAATTATTCAAATCTGTAATTGAGCCAACTGTTACATACAACTCTGAAGGAAGAGTGGCAAAAGGGACGACGAGGATGAACGTGGTGCCAAGGGACGAGTACAAGAGCAGCGTGAGCAGTACTGGGGACGCCCTGCGGTCCGGTGCTGCGGGGGCCCCGCTAGCGACTCAGATGAACGGGAGACACCCACTGGAGCAACGTGTGGCGAAGTGGGAGGAGACGCAAAGGAAGAGGCAATGGGAGCAGTACCGCCAGGTGTTCGGTGTCGCTGAGCCCATGCGGCGTGCGATGGAGCTGTCCATCGTTGAGGCGACTGATTTCCACCCGGCGAGGAACGATGGGGCCCCCACGGCGTCGCACCAGGGGTCGATGCACAGGGATATCCTGCTGAACAAAGACGCGGAGGTCACTTGGGAGGACGTTTATTCTGGTGAGGGCCAGGGAGGCGGTGCGATGCAGGGCCCTGCTGCGCTGGCGATGGGCGGGGACATCCACGCGCAGTTTGAGTCGCGGCTGGGACTCTGAGCCCAGGGCAATGCAATCTGACGACTGAATTGCACTGCACAGGGCTCATCCTTACGATGGGGGTACGGTAACATACTGCAGTTCAAGCTTCTCTACATCAACATCAATATCTATATCAACGCGGTGTATCTTCCAGCTGCGAGACTTGTGTTGCTCAACTGTTGTGTATCTCGTTATCTATCGTTGTATACAGTCTGTAGATATCTGTATTTGAACCTTTGAGGGAACACTCACGTTACATTGGCACGAGGGAGCTGACACCTGGGATGCTCATACGGTTACTGGGTACTTCTGAAACTGTAGTGCGGGATCGATGTGCCGTTGATGATGTCTGGCTACGGAAGGTTCTTTTACGATGGTTATATGATATGATGTGAGGGCTGCCAGAGGGTGGCAGGTTTTAAGGTCCTGTGAAGATTACTGACGAGTCTTTGTCATTTGCGTAGATTAAAGTGAGGGAAGGAGGGGGGTCTGGGAGATGCATTTCCAATCTATGCTTATTATATACGCCCTTTTGAGAGGGAAAAAAGGTGATGGTGGTTTGGAAGAAAGGACCTGCTAGATCGGGTTAGGTTGTCACCAACACGATTCATAGCATTGCATGGTCACCGTCCCGCTGCCCTTCCCTCGTCCCGCCGTCGCAGCCGCCGTCGTCACAAATTTTGATCGAAACAGAAAACAGAGAAAATTTTTAGTGTTTGAAGACGACGACAACATCAACAGCTACATCAAGACGAGGACGTCAGGACGACGACGACGACGACGCCGACGATGTTCCCGAGTTCTGTGCACGACTCGCTGCATATGCTGAACTTACAGCCCACCGGTCCCTCCGTGTTCGACTCAATTGGTTCACCAGCGGTCAACCCAATACAGGAGTCCCTGTGGAGGTACATCGATCAACAAGGTGTGATACAGGGACCGTTCCCCTCGAGCAGTATGTCCAGTTGGTACAAGAGTAACTACTTCCAACCCTTTTTGCAGATCTGCAATGTGGGGGACTCTGTTGGTACGTTCTTCACTCTGGGGGAACTGATCTCTAGGGTGAATGACTTGAGAGATCCGTTTGCAGCGTATGACCGTGCGAGGGTGGCAACCACTGTAGCAACCCCTGTGGCTGTAACAACCCCTGTGGCTGTAACAACCCCTGTGGAAGTACCAGTGGCAATCCCACAGCCACAGGTGGTGGCCAGGAGGGACCCTCAGTCCACTACCCAAATGGTCAATGAAAGAGTCGGGAAGTCTGAAGTGACACCTACGGCACACGTCGAAGGTGGAAAAGATTACACGTACGAGCAATTGTTGGATTACGTGGATCCAGAGACGGGCGGGTACTACCATGAAGTAGCTGTTCCTGTACCATTGCAGAGAAGACTTGTTAGGAAGTTGGACCAGGTGCCCGAGGGTGTTGTCCTGGCAGAAGAAGGGTTGGAGGACGTCTTTGCTGTCAGAGAGGTGCTTGTGCATGATCATGGGGGTGTGTCCCTGGACCCGACGGAGAGGCGCAAAGTGAAGGCAGAGCTTGCTGCAAAACAGCTTCTGGAGGAACAGGACGCGGTGGACCGTGCCAAGAAGAAGAAAGAGGACGCTAAGAGGAAGAAACAGCAGCAGCAACAACAGAAGAAGAACAACAAGAAAAAGGAGGAGGCGCTGGGGAAACCCACTGCAGCCCCTGCTGTCCCTGCTGTCCCTGCTGTCCCTGCGGCCCCTGCGGCCCCTGCGGCCTCCGCGGCCCCTGCGGCCTCCGCGACCCCCAAGCCAGCCCCCCACATCCCAAGCTTCCAAGAATTTCAGAAACTAGAGGCAGAAAGAGAGGACGAGTTACTTCGTGAAAGACAAGAGAGAGCGGAACGGATGAGTAGGCAGATCCTAGAGGAGGAGAAACAGATTGAACAAAAGAGGACTGCGCTCACTTGGGCGTCTAAACCACTCCCACAACAGACGGTGTCCGTGGATATTAAGTCACAGTTGACCCAGGACAAAAAGAAACAGACCGCAAAGAAATCTCCTCCAAAGAATCCCACACCCCCTGCATTCGATGATCCAGCGTTCGTCAAGGAACAGGAACGGATCTGGGAACAGGTTCAGAGGGGGGCCACGAAATCTCCAGTGGTACCAAAACCAACCACAAACGCATGGACTACAGTGACCAAGTCAAACAACACGGCTCCTCAGAAGACTAAAACAAAACAACAACAACAGACGAAGCAGATCGGGTCGTCAACGACCATCCCTGCTCTGAAGGCAAGGTACCCTAACGGCGTTGTCACCTCGGTCTCCACCGCTGCCAATGCCAGCAGCTCCGCATCCGCGGCAGCAAAGTACCCTGGGAACGCCTCTATCTCCTTGCGGAAGGAGTTCCTCAAGTGGTGCAAGTCGCAGCTGCGATTGAACCAGGGGATCTCGCAATTGAGCGTGCTAGAGGTCCTGCTGAGCCTGCCTCCAGGCCCAGAGTCCAATGAGATCATCGCGGACACGATATACTCCAACAGCTCAGTGATGGATGGGAGACGGTTCGCTGTCGAGTTCAACAAGAGACGTGTCGAGTGCGAGAGACAGGTCCAGGACCCGCTCAGCTGGAGCGAGGCGCTCGCGCTACCAGAGGGGAGCGCGGACGACTGGGAGTTCCAGATCGTCAGCAAGAAGAAGGGCAAGAGGCATTGACCTGCCACGGATTCCCCGGTATTGTATCTATGTATCATTTCAAAGTAGTATAAAAAGACATGAAGAAGAAGAAGAAGAAGAAGATGGGTCTACTGCTTCAGACGCCCGTTGTCGTCGATGTTCAGCTCCCATTCCTCGATGCAGACGTTCTTGCGGTCCAGTATCGAGTGGTACCGTCTCTGCATCGCCTGGTTGAAACAGATCTCCTGGCACAGCGCGACATACAGCTGCGCCCACCCGGGCTGCAATTGCTCCGCCTCCATCAGACACTCCTTGAACTCGAGCTCGATCAGCTTCAACTCCGTCTGGAACCGCTTCCAGTACTCCTCGCCGACGGACCCGTTCTTGTAGAGCGACTCCACCTGCGGCGCCAATTCCTTCATCTTGAACGACCGCCTGACGGACTCCGCACCGCGGTTCAACAGAGCAGCCTTCAACACTTTCTCATGCACCTTCTCCGTCGCTTGCAACTCGTAGTACAGGTCCCGCGCGTCGTGCTCGTCAAAGATCGACCCGAGTTCTTGAAGCTGCTTGATCTGCTCACCACGGTACCACCGTGCAAAAAACACGAGGGACACGAGCAACACGGCACCGTACACAAACGGCGTGTACACGGAGGTCGCAACGAGCTTCACCGTCTCCCCGGCGGCACCGGACGCAGTGCCGTTCCCTGTCCCATTGAACCCGGTCCCATTGAACCCGGTCCCGTTGTAAAACTGGCCAAACTTCGCATCCTCAAAGAACGTCCCGTTCTCGCTCCCGCTCCCGCTCGAATTCATAACCTTGGCCCTCGATGCTCCCCCCAGTGAAACAACCAACCGGTCAAACGAACGTTCTGTCAGCGAAGCTGTTCCATCAAAATATTCAAACGGTTTAAATTTTTCAGTTTTGCGATGACGAATTGCAAAGTTGGAGTTGTAGTGATGTTAGAGGGCAAGTACCGTTGCCACACGCCAAAGCAGCAGGAGGTTCGTCGGGTACAACACAATCGTCATGTTGGTGAGGTTTAGGTCGAAGGATGGAATGCAGCGGGTGCGCTGCGAGGAAGGGGAACCCTTCCAGGCGGTGGTCGAGCGGTGGATGGCGAACGTGTCCGGGGCCGTGGACTTGAAGACGGTTTGTGTAGGGAGGGAGGCCAGTGGGCGCGGGGAGCCCCTCGAGACCCTCGCGGGGAAGAGTATCCGGGAGATGGGGCTACAGCAGGGAGACATCGTGTACGTGAACTACGAGACTGCCGGTGCTGGAGGTTCGGCGGCAGAGTCAATGCAGGGGTTGAACCTCGGCGGGTCCGCACCGGGGCAACAAGCCGCTACTGGATCAGTGAAGATAATGGGTGGTGGTAGTGGTGGTGGTAAGGTCCCACTACGGGTTGTGGAACTGCCCGTGGATGAGTTACTTGAGCAGGAGGACGGTCTTATTAAGCGGTCGCGGTCCGGGCTGTGCAAGCACGGGGAAAGGGGTATGTGTGAATACTGCTCGCCGTTGCCGCCTTGGGACCGCGGGTACCACGAGGAGCACAGCATCAAACACATCTCGTTCCACTCGTATCTGAAGAAACTGGACGAGAACACGAACAAGGGCACTGGCGGGTCGTACGTGGCGCCACTGTCGCAACCGGATTTCAAGATAGACAAGAACTGTAAGAACGGGCACGAACCGTGGCCCCGTGGGATTTGCTCCAAATGCCAGCCGTCAGCGATCACACTGCAGACGCAGGAGTTCCGGATGGTCGACCACGTCGAGTTCCAGAACAGCGAGCTCGTCAACCAGTTCATCGAGTCCTGGCGGTCCACTGGGATGCAACGGTTCGCATACATGTACGGGACGTACAGCAGGTACGACTCAACGCCCTTGGGGATCAAGGCCGTCGTGGAGGCAATCTACGAGCCGCCACAGCACGACGAGCAAGATGGGCTCACGATGGACATGGACCAAGTTGCCCAAGAGATGGACGCCGTGGATGCGCTCGCGTTGCAGATGGGGCTATTCCGTGTCGGGTTCATATTCACAGACCTCACGGATGCTGGACAGGGAGACGGGTCCGTGTTCTGCAAGCGGCACAAGGACTCGTACTTCTTGACCTCCTTCGAAACGATCATGGCTGCGCGGCACCAGATGGCGCACGCCAATGCATGCAAGTTCAGCGAGCAGGGCACGTTTTCGTCCAAGTTCGTGACGTGCGTCGTATCGGGGAACCTCGAGGGCGAGATCGATATCGCTAGCTACCAGGTGTCCATCGACGCGGAGGCGCTTGTCGACGCACAGATGATCAGCGGCTCGACGCACCCATCGATGGCGTACATCAACGAGACGACGGACGAACGGTACGTGCCGGAGCTTTTCTACATGAAGAAGAACGAGTACGGACTCACTGTCAAGGAGAACGCTAAACCAGCGTTCCCCGTGGACTACCTGATTGTCTCGCTAACGCACGGGTTCCCCAAGGATTCCGCCACCACCGCCGCTGCTGGAACAACCGCGGGCCAATTCGCCACGACAGCGGGGTTCCCCTGGGCAAACAGACAGGCCATGGGCCACTCGCAGGACTACCAAGAACTCAAGAGGTACCTCGAGGGGGCCACAGCCGCGGGGGACTACAACCTTTTGCGCAAGAAACTGTCCAACTTCCACGTGCTGCTCTACATCCACTCGCTACAGATCCTTTCCCATGACGAGTGGTCGCTTCTCGTCCAGGCGGCCGCCGCACACGCTCACGACCAAACTAGCGAGCAGCAGCAACAGCATCTCTTCGAGCTCCTGTCGTCTCCGGGTTGGCAGACCCTCGCGATGATCCTCGAGGAGTCGTCCTTCTAGAAGCTTCCAGGGAGGAGGGCTCATATCGGTGCGCGTGCCTGCCAAATTACCGAAAGGGGAAATAAAGTGTGGGTTTTGGGTTCCTCTCGAGATACGCGTCACTTTCGACGGCGGTGAAAATTTTTTTTTTTTGTTCTTTTTTGTTCTTCTGGTTTTCCTTTTGGTTTTCCTTTTGGTATAAGAACGTTAATGGAAGTGGGCGAAGTTGTACAGAGGTGTTAGAGTTGTGGAGGTACGGCGATTGTTTTTCCGTTGGTTATTTTCGTGACGTTGTTGAATAGTATATATATATTACGCATCGTCTCGGTTAGATTCCACGCTCTCCTTTTTCCATTTAAATTCTAGGGCTTATTCTGCAATAACATAACAGTCACACCACACGTCCTAAGATACAATGAGTACTCCATTTGGTTTAGATCTAGGTAACAACAACTCTGTCTTGGCGGTTGCCAAGAACAGAGGTATTGACATTGTGGTCAACGAAGTTTCCAACCGTTCGACTCCCTCTGTCGTTGGGTTTGGCCAAAAGAACAGATTTTTGGGTGAAACCGGTAAGAGTAAGCAGACTTCCAACATCAAGAACACGGTCGACAACTTGAAGAGAATTGTCGGTTTGGATTTTGACGGCAAAGATTTCCCCACTGAGGCCAAGTACATCTCATCGAAGCTTGTGAAGTTGGATGACGGGAAAGTCGGGGCCCAAGTGAAGTTGGCTGGCGAACAGCAGACGTTTTCTGCCACGCAGCTTGCTGCCATGTACATTGACAAGGTGAAGCACACCGTCATTGAGGAGACCAAGTCTACCGTCACCGATGTCTGTGTTGCCGTCCCAGTGTGGTACACCGAGGAACAACGTTACACGATCGCCGATGCGTCCAGAATCGCCGGTTTGAACCCAGTCAGAATCGTTAACGACGTCACTGCCGCAGGTGTCTCCTACGGTATCTTCAAGACTGACTTGCCAGAGGGCGAGGAGAAGCCAAGAATCGTCGCTTTCGTCGACATTGGTCACTCCACGTACACTTGCTCGATCATGTCCTTCAAGAAGGGTGAGTTGAAGGTGCTGGGCACCGCTTACGACAAGCATTTCGGTGGTAGAGACTTTGACCGTGCCATCACCGAGCACTTCGCAGACGAGTTCAAGAGCAAGTACAAGATCGACATCAGAGAGAACGCCAAGGCGTACAACAGAGTCCTACTTGCCGCTGAAAAATTGAAGAAAGTGTTGTCCGCCAACACTGCCGCGCCAATCTCCATCGAATCCGTCATGAACGACGTCGACTGCTCCTCGCAAATGACCCGTGAAGAATTGGAGGAATTGGTCAAGCCACTGTTGGAGCGTGTCACTGAACCAGTCACCAAGGCATTGGCTCAGGCCAAGTTGTCTGCGGACGAAGTCGACTTCATCGAAATCATTGGTGGTACCACCCGTATCCCAACTTTGAAGCAGTCCATCTCTGACGCATTCGGGAAGCCATTGTCCACCACTTTGAACCAGGACGAGGCCATTGCCAAGGGTGCCGCCTTCATTTGTGCCATCCACTCCCCAACTTTGAGAGTCAGACCATTCAAGTTCGAAGACATCCACCCATACTCCGTCTCCTACTTCTGGGACAAGCAAGCCGAGGACGAGGACCACTTGGAGGTCTTCCCAGCCAACTCCGGCTACCCATCCACCAAGATGATCACCCTATACAGAACAGGCGACTTCACCATGTCGGCTAAGTACACCAACCTTGCTGAGTTGCCAGAGGGCACTAAGGAAACCATCGCTGAGTGGAAGATCACCGGTGTCCAATTGCCTGAAGGTCAAGAGTCCGTCCCAGTCAAGCTGAAGTTGAGATGCGACCCATCAGGTCTACACACCATCGAAGATGCATACACTTTAGAAGACATTGTCGTCAAGGAGGAGATTCCATTGCCTGAGGACGCCCCAGAGGACGCGGAGCCAGAGTACAAAGAGGTCACCAAGACCGTCAAGAAGGACTCCTTGGAGATTACGGCTCACACTTTCGCCCTAAGCGATAAGGACCTGAACGTTCTGATCGAGAAGGAAAACGAGATGACCGCCCAGGACAAGCTTGTCGCCGAAACTGAGGACCGTAAGAACGCCTTGGAAGAGTACATCTACACGCTTCGTGGTAAGCTGGACGAGGAGTACGCTGACTTCGCCTCCGACGCGGAAAAGACCAAGTTGAGAGACATGTTGGCCAAGACCGAAGAGTGGCTATACGACGACGGTTTCGACTCCATCAAGGCCAAGTACATTGCCAAGTACGAAGAGTTGGCTGCCTTGGGTAACCTTATCAAGGGTAGATACCAAGCCAAGGAGGAGGAGAAGAGACAGGCTTTGAGATCGAAGAACGAGGCCTCCCAGATGGCCGACTTGTCTGCCAAACTCGCTGAACAGAGAAAGGCCGAAGCCAACACCAAGAAGGATGCCGAAGGTGACGTCGAACTAGACTAAGCGCCCAACCAAACACAACCACAACCCAAAATACATATATATATAACTTAAAAGGTATAATTAACTATCGTCGTACATTATTTAATGATAAACATTTTTCTCTATATGCTTCAATCACAAAATCATCAATCAAAGGTAACAAGCTTCTTGGAGTAAGGGTTAAATTTTACAGTCTTGGGTTGATTTGGAAGACTGTGGGTTAATGTAATTTTTGGACGTCTTGACTACATAACTGTGTTTGAGAAAGACCACTGAGTTCATCATTTTCAAACAAATATGTTGTAGGGCGGATCTGGGAGAGCGAATTAAGTAGTACCTAAGATCTCTAATATTGGCACCAAAGCGTAGTGTTGTAAAAAATACTTGTTTTCCATAATGCTTCACGGTGTTATTTTAACGTTTTGATTGTGAACCTTGCATATGTCCTAACTTATGCTGACCGTTATTTGTCCAGGTTGTCTAGGATGCTACTCTAGCTGGCTTAGCCTAATTTTACAACCGGGCCTTTAACAAATGTAAGATAGCACCGGATAAAATTTATGTTTTTGGTAAATACTTGGGTATTTAGGAGTTCAACAGTGATCAATTTGTGAGAATAAATTGTGGAACCCCCCTTAAGAATGGACTCATGACCGTGACTCTTTCAAAAACACTACTGTGAACTATATAATCCCGACAGGCGAGGGCAACGCCAGGGATGTGCGGATGGCTCGTTATCCGGAACGTATATAGGTCTCCAGTTTTCTGTACCGACATTTTCAAGACCGTCTCTGAATCCGGAGCCCAAGAACTAACGAGACTTAACCAAGCAAGTACAACTGATATAACTAGATACTTTACGTATACGGCGTAATTACGGATAGCAAGCTGTCCTTACACATTTTATTCAAACACAACCTACTGTAGCTCTTACACAATTGTCTGTCATCTCTTTATAAGGAATATATACAAGGAAAATATATAAAGGAATTGAGACGAGGATTCCAACAGTTGGAATATGTGACCTTTATTTAATAATTGGTGAAGCCGGGGCAGACGCCATTAGCTTGGGTCGGCCGTCTGTATTTGGCGAAAGTCATTTTTTTGTTCTCATTGCTTGTTGCTTGTTGCTTATTGCTTGTTGCATGTTTCTTGTTGCCTGTTGCATATTGCACGTTGCTTGTTGCTTGTTAATCGTTGCTTGTTGCTTATTGCTTGTCGCATGTTGGGTGTTTCTTGTTGCTTGTTGCTTGTTAATCGTTGCTTGTTGCTTACTGCTTGTCGCATGTTGGGTGTTTCTTGTTGCTTGTTGCTTGTTAATCGTTGCTTGTTGTTTACTGCTTGTCGCATGTCGCATGTTGGGTGTTTCTTGTTGCTTGTTGCTTGTTGCTTATTGTTTTTGGCATGCCGTTATTTGTTGCCTTGTAAGTGAGGTCTTGTACAGTGTCTTGTAGAAGGATGTTGTATTGAGTCTCTTGAGTGAGAGCTGTGCGTCGGGTATGAAAGTTATATTTCTCGTAATTAAGAGCTGTATGAGTTCTGCGTTACGAACAATGAAAGATATCGTATTTTTACCTAAGACTTATTGTTTATTTTGTACGTCTCTGTCTATGAATCTATCTCTCTCTTCTTTTCTTTTCTCTACCTTTCCATTCTTCTTCTTCGCTAAGTTTTCTATTTTGGCAAGGTCTTGCCCTTTTATATCTTTCATTTTTGGATGTCTCATAGATACTTTTAGAGGATTTTTTCATTGTTCTTTCCTGATCTCCTCGCTTTCACTTTTGTATTCTTTATGTGTCCTTATCTTTTTTGTTCTCTATCAGCGTCTATCAGCGTCTATCGTTTTGTTGATTAATTTTTAATCAAAGAGTAGCTACTTTATTTAAAGGCGCACAGCCACGGCTAACTCTTATTTCGAAGGTTCGGCTACCTTCGCTGTGCTTATGTTTACCTCGAGGCAGACATCAACCGCTGATCCCTATTTCAAAGGTTCGGTTACCTTTTCTTAGCTTGTCCTCGTTTGAGCTCTCTAGTCAACGCCAGCCATGCTTTGTAGACCGGTAACATGCGTCTACGACACAAAATCGCATTTCAGAAGCAGGTGTTTGGTAAATGTAAGTGTGGTGTGTTAAAATAAAATAAAAAATTGTTGTAACCTTGCAACAGCATAACAGTTCTCTGTTCAAACGATGACCGATAATATTAACACTAGATCGTAGTGTTGTCGAATGTATTATGATCCTTAATAGTACACACTATTTCGTATTACTAACTATTGCTTTGTTACTACTTATTCTGCTTGTTCTTCTATATATTTTTAAAGAAGCAAAAGGAATTAGATTCCAACTTCTCAAGTGAATCCTAGCTTCCTTTATATATGTTTTCTATGGCCCATAGTAAACCTTTATTTGTATGGTTCTCATAGTGTAACTTTAGCTTTTGATAGTAGACCATTTATTTTTCCTATGTCCCTGTACTCCTGGCTAGGTCCCATAGTAAAACTCTTAACAGTGCGAACTCCTGGTTAGTAAGTTCTTAGCACATCTTCATAGTAAACTTCCTTTAAGCTGTAACCCCTTGTTTAGTCATGGCTTATCTTATTCCATAGTAAACTTCCTTTACTGTGATATTGCTTTCTAAGCTGTCCTAACTTATGCCAATCTTCAAGCTAACTTTAAACGTATCTTTAGGACATTTCTTTGGTTACTGCTTAAGACATCGGAATACTGTTTTAGGTTAATCTGGTAATCAGGCTTAAAATAAAAAATGCTAAATTAGCAGCGCCGTGGCGCAGTGGAAGCGCGCAGGGCTCATAACCCTGATGTCCTCGGATCGAAACCGAGCGGCGCTAATTTTGTTTTTTTCCAAAATTCCGACTGCTAATGCCGGAACAACCAGCAAGACCAGGACAAACACCATGACTGAACAAGCTCCAGTACCTGCTGGTCCAAGCCGTTCAACAACTTCTTATTATCAGAACTCCAATAGGGTCGTTTGTTTGCTTCTCGATGATCGCTCATTGTTTAATTTCTTTTCAAATTTGATCGAAGAAAAGAGGGTATCGAAGAACCCATTGAGAATTTCCGATGGTGACAGTCTACGCCCGGTCTCCTAAGACAGTTTTTGCCAGGGTAGCATGAATCCATACGATGGAACAGACCACGGGTTGTATTTGGAGCCAGAGATCGAGCACAATGACGCCTATCTCTCGTTTACCCCATCGAGAGATAATGCAGTCAATGCGTTCCCAGCTCTGACGGATGAATTCAAATCGTTTTATCAGAAGGAAGATACAACAGAGGATCATGTATATCCTGGTAACAATGAGACAGAACAAGCTAAAGGAACAGAGGATGCTCTGAAGGAAAAGTTGCGCCGTGCTCGCCCTGAGCGTGTATATGTTAAAAGGATCAACATTCTTAAAGTCATAGTAAACTCTTTGAACGGGAAGGACAAGGTTGCCAAAGTACTGAAATACGTCTTCGATCTTCTGAATTTTGGATTGGCCAAGCTGGTACAATCAAATAAGCTACTGGACAGGATATTTGCCAACAAAACATTAAGCCGATTTTTGAGACAGCCGAGGTTACTCATTACTTACATGTCGAAAAAACTAGCGGCGAAATTATCCTTTATCAGTTCCCAACTGAGCACATACCGATATATTCTACGGTTTGGAAGTAGCCCATTTCTTCTACTAGATTTAATAGAGAAGTGCAAGCAAAAATGGAAAGTGGAGAAGGCGAAAAATCTCGATACGTTTAGCACTGTTCTCAGTTTTGCCGTATCGTATCCCAATGAGAAATCTGTACGTGAATTGAACGATTTATATTTCACGTTCTGTGATGAAATGATGCTGCTTCATAAATTCAAAGTATGGTCTAGCCCTACACTCGCTACTAGGCTAATGAGGCACGAAGTTTACGCATGGCAGTTCGATATAGTGGTGAACCTGAAAGATACGATTTCCAAATGGAACGGTATCAGGAGGAAAGAACTGGAGACAAATATTGAAATGGAGATACTGAGCAGACCTGGCACATCCAATCCGCATTACAATGAATCGGACTTCATACCAGGCCAGCCCTCTGAGAAACACCGGGAGAGCAATAAAAACGAAGAGCTACAGATTTTGCGGGACCGGCTGCTAATACTGAAGGAAGAGAAGCAGACTACACAACTTGATTTAATAAGACTGATGTTTGATTGTGCGGCAAACAGTACAGATTTATTCAATCTAAACATCTCTTCAGGAACGTACAGCATATTGTCTCTATTTTCCGGGATCTCAGGGTTTATCAAACTGTGGATCCAGGCGGAAAACCAATTAATTGAAGAACAATTACCATAACACATACCCGTCACAGACTAAAAAGACGTCATGTAAATCTCATTTAACGACCAGACAGACATTATTAATACATAAACAGAACATTCATTCATTCGATCAAACGCGTAAAGTGTCTTAAAATCGCAGACGCGACTTCGCTATTTTCCCCCCAAATAAAAATCGCGAATAAAATTCTATTCGAAATATAAACAAACAAGTTCCTTACGTTGAGGATTAGGTTTGTATTAACAGGAGAAAACCAGCAGCGCATCTCTGTACCGCTTATCTCACATACACTGTAACATGGAAGGTGGAGAGTTTCCTGCTACACCCATAAAACAGACGCCCGCTCATGAGGGGCATATGCTTTCTTTGGTGAATTCCCCTCCGATCTTAGAGGAGCAGACTTTGGATACACATTCCAACAACGCTTCCTCAGGTGATGGCACCGAAGATATCCCCTCACATTTAAGAAGTCATCCACATGGTCTGTCCAGCAAGAAAAGAAGTTTCTCATCTCGTGACCGTGAGTTTGCAAGTAGTGCGGGAGTCCAAGAGCATCTTGTATTCAATGACTTTGACGCTGATCGCCCTATAGAAGCCGGAAGAAATACCGTTGTTGTGAATGAACACGGTAATAGTAATTCTTCGTCACCAGATAACATCCTCTCGGGAACTACTAATAATTTGGAGCAGTCGAATGTGAATATGCTGTTTTCCAAACGGTCTCCGACAAAAATGATAATTAACCCTTCTGAACCGGCGGAATTTGATACCTCTCCTGACAAGAAACTAAAACTGGAGAAGACGCCGCGCTTGAACCAGAGCGATGGTGAAAATGGAGGCAATAACATTGAATCCCCAAAGATAATCGAAATGCTGGATCCGGAAAGCAGCGCACCTCCACCCAAAATTAAGAGAGAAGAGACCAACGAGGAAGAGGAAAAAGATGATTTTGCGAATGGGAAAGAACACGAAGACTCTGGAAAACTGACACCAATATCCCATTACGATTCAATTGATTTTGAAATGACCGCTGATACGACCATCGGGATAGATACGGTTGGTAAAAGAAATGAACAATTAACGGACGAACTGTACCATCTAAATCGAAAAATGAACTCGACTATTCTTCACAACGATAAACTAAAGTCGGAGGTTAAGCAGCTTATATCAAAGGTGGATTCCTTGGTCAAAGAAAAGAATAAACTAAGCACTGACGCCGAGGGGGCCACAAAATTAAGAAATGAGAATGAAACACTGAAGACATCCATCGGGGAGCTAAAGACGGAATTGTCAATGTTAGATTCCAATCAAACGCTTTTACAAGAAAAATACGATCAGATATACTCCGAATACGAAAAATCACAATCGACTACCGACTTCATGAAAAAGGAAATCGAATCTTTACAGAAAAGCTTGGAGGATAGCGCTAACATATTAGAGGAACTGAGTGAACGTAGCAAGGAGTCAGAGAGCAAGCTTTCAACTGTAGAGCAGGAGAAGAAAAACATGGAAGAGGAAAAATTGAAGCTGCTCAAGGAGAATAAGCATGCTATGAACCAACTATCTGGTAAAGACAACGAAATAGTAAGCTTAGAGGGTAAAATAAAAGATTTGGTAAACAATGAAAGAAACCACTCAAAGAACCTGATTGATCAAATAGCAGTGTTAACCAACGAAAAGATGTCTTTGGAAGAACAGGTGAAGAAGTCGGAAAACCAATTCCAGTCGGAGATATCTGAACTACAAGACACGCTCAAGGAAAAAGAATCCGAGCTTCTGGATACTACACGTGCCTTGAATGATGCGAAAGAAGATAATACTAGACTAAATAACGAAATGATGGACAGAACAAAAGAAGTACAGTCTCTGAAAAAAACTTACGAAGAGGCAAACGATGACGCTAGTGTTCGCACAGCAGAAGTCACAGAACTAAACAATCAAATTGAGACATTGAAGGAGTCTCAAAGGCACTTAGAGACTACAATTGATTCGCTACAGGAAAAAATAGGAATTTGGAAATCCAAATACGAGGATCAGCTTGAAAGGGAAAAGGAACTTAATCTGGAAATAGAGACGTTAAATGCTCGGGTGAAAGGTGAAGAGCATTCATCGACGGACGATGCTCCCAACTCAGTTGAATTGCATCAATTGAGGAAAGAAAAGGAAGAGCTACAAAAGAAACTCTCCGAAAGCGTCAAAAGGATTGAATTACTGACAGCTGAAAATACCAAACCTTCGGCAAATGAAGACCCGGACGAAAACAAACAAATGATTGCTAGCTTAAAGGTCCAATTGTCCGCATTGAAGCGTAGATCGGAGTCCAGAGAAGTTGAGTTTAATAAAAAGTTGAAAAAACTGTCAGAGGATCTTTACGTTCAATACTCATCAAAGCACGAACAGAAGGTAAAACTGTTGAAACAGACGTACGAAAACAAATATAAGGGTGAGATTGAAAAACTCAAGAATGAAAATAATGGCCTGACTCAAGAAATGGAACAGATCAACAGCAAACTCAGTTTAGAACGAGCCGAAAAACAAGAGTTGTTAAAAGTGCTGGACCAAAGCGGGAAATAAAGGATAGAAACACAACCCCTTCTCTATACTTCTTTTACTCGTTTAATTTTCCCTTACATCAAACTCGTCATAATTACATGTTTTTTGGTATTTCACATCCCAATAGATCACACTATATATAAGGATAAACCGCTGAAGCCCATCATCTACCGATTGCAGATCTCACTTCAATAAAATAAATAAAACAAAAACATACGATTAAGCATTAGAACTTTGTCTCTTCTACGGTTAAGTAGCAGGACTCTGTCTTTTCTTTAGTACATTTTCGATAAATGATTCTCCAGCCTTGTACGATGATCTGACCAAGGGACCAGATGCACAATACAAGAATCCCAAGTCCAGCGCTACTTTTTTCCAATAATCGAACTTGTCCGGATGCACATACTCAACCACTTTCATGTGTCTCTTTGTTGGCCTCATGTATTGTCCAAAAGTGACCACATCACAACCAACTGCCCTCAAATCCTTCAATGTTCTTAGTACTTGTTCCTCCGTTTCCCCAAATCCTAACATCAAGGAAGTCTTGGTAATCAAAGTCGGAACCGTTTCTTTAGCGCGCTTCAAAACACTCAAGGATTGTTGATACGTGGCTCTTCTATCTCTAACGTGCGGGGTCAGTTCCTCAACGGTCTCCATATTATGAGCATAAACGTCCAGCCCGCAGCGCGCCATCACATCAACCATTTCCATGTCCCCTCTAAAATCACCGGTCAGTGCCTCAACAAGGGTCTTGCCCTTGGATTTCTGCTTAATCTTTTTCACAGTTTCTGCTAAATGATGGGCACCCCCGTCGATCAGGTCGTCTCTATCCACGGTAGTCAAGACGACGTATCCCAACCCCCACCTATTGATCGCTTCAGCAGTATTCTCAGGCTCCATGGGATCTGGTTTCTTTGGGTTTCTATCTGTCTTCACGGAGCAGAATCTGCAACCCCTAGTACACGTATCACCTAGCAGCATGATAGTTGCAGTGGCCTTCGATTTGTCCTTCCCTCCCCAACACTCACCTATATTGGGGCACTTGGCCTCCTGGCAGACCGTGCTCAGTTTCAAGTCCTTGACATCTGAATGCAGTTTGTTGTAATTAAATCCCTTAGGAATGGGGACCTTCAACCACGATGGAAGTTTCTCAGTGGACTCTTCAGCGTATTGCCTTGCCCTCTCTAATGGATCGTATGTGAAGGTCGACGCATTACCTGTCAGAAAATCATGGAACGATGGACCAACGTTTATGGAATCCTTAAATTCTGTAATTCGTCTTCTACCGGCAGGTTTCTTCACGGGGGAAGTAGCGTTTGTTGCATTTGGCGACCCATTCGATATGAACCTTCCAGGTGAGATCCGCAGCACAGTGCTGCATCTAAAAGTACTGGGAAATTTCTGTACTAGCATCTTTTCCGCAGAGATGTCCACTCACTCACTTACTCAGCAATTATGACAAAAGAGCTGAAACGTCGAACACTCGCGATACCTTCGGCGACTGCGGCTTGTGCTTGCTGTCTGCACACACAGAGACACCAATAAATACCGGAGATGTGTCGTTATCATCTGCAACAGGTCTTCGAACGGTTCCTCGGCCACCATTTTCCACCTTCAAATTTTGACTTCTCTCTACAAAAACGGCGCTATCATATGCAACGAGAAGTCACAGGTCGTGAACTTATTTTAAGCCCATTTCAACGACCAGCATCGATACTGTCCACTGATGGTGACACAGACAGACACAAGGGAGCAACAGGATGTTCCCCGGTAACGGCAGGTACACTTACGGTCAGAACAGCAACCAGGGGTATCAAAGGCCTGGTGCCCCACCTCCACCTGGGGGTTACTACGGCAACAATGGTGGATCCTTTTATTCGAGGCCACAGGGGAATCCACCCCCCGGTTATAGACAGGGCGGATACGATAGACCGTCAGCTCCCCCGCCGATATCCCAGAACAATCCGCCTCAGAGTATTAATCCAGAGTACAGCGGTGCCCCCGATGGGTATGCGCAACCTTCGTACTTGCAGGCACCACCTCAGGCAACACAGTCTTTCAACGTCCAGGATTCGAACCAGGCATATAGCTACTCGCAGTGTACTGGACAGCGGAAGGCGCTGATTATCGGGATCAATTACATTGGATCGAAGAACCAGTTGCGTGGGTGTATCAACGATGCACACAACATCTTTGATTTCTTGACTTCAAGGTATGGATACTCGCGTGACGACATCGTGATGCTGACGGATGATCAACAGAACATGGTCTGTGTGCCAACGAGAGCCAATATGATCAGGGCCATGAATTGGCTTGTAAAAGATGCAAGGCCTAACGATTCGCTGTTTTTCCATTATTCGGGACACGGCGGGTTGACGAAGGATCTGGACGGCGATGAGGAGAGTGGGTTCGACTCTGTCATTTATCCCGTCGACTTTGAAAGTGCCGGTCAGATCATAGACGATGAAATGCACGACATCATGGTGAGACCATTGAGCCAAGGTGTGCGTCTGACCGCATTGTTCGACTCTTGCCATTCTGGGTCAGTTTTGGACTTGCCCTACACATACTCCACAAAAGGTGTGGTTAAGGAACCAAATATGTGGAAGAGTGTTGGTTCAGGTGGTCTTCAAGCGGCTATGGCGTATGCATCCGGGAACAGAACCGCACTGTTTAGTTCGCTCGGGAGTATTGCGTCCACGGTTAAGGGGTCCATGGGTAACAATGTGGATAGAGACAGAGTTAGGCAGATCAAGTTTTCTCCAGCTGATGTTATTATGTTTTCCGGTTCGAAAGACGACCAAACTTCCGCCGATGCAGTTGAGGACGGCAAGAATATAGGGGCAATGTCGTGGGCCTTCATCCGAGCTCTAAGTAATCAGCCACAACAATCATACCTTTCCCTTTTACAAAATATGAGGCAAGAGTTGATCACTAAGTACTCACAGAAACCTCAGCTCTCGGCATCCCATCCTATCGATGTCAATTTGCAATTTATCTTTTAAACTAAATAGTATACTTCAATCGTCTCTCTTTTTTTTGGTGTATGTGGTAACGTTGCTTTATAAAAACGGCAAGAAACAATGTATATACATCAAGTATGCAATGCAAGCTTGGTTTCTATTGACGATCATGTAGAATATAGCATTGAGAAAGCCGAAGAAAGAGACGGGAAAAGGAAAGCTAGGGAGACGAAACAAAAGTGCGGTTTAGTCCTCATCTTCGTTTCCAGCAGCAGCTTGTTGCTCCTTCAACCTCTTTTCCTCCAACTCCTTCTTAATTTGCTCTTCCTTTTCGTCGTACTTACTCTTCAAGTTTTCCAATTGCTTTTCGATCACGCTGACGTTCTTTTCCGTCTGTTCATCCTGCTTGGAGATGAACTCCTCGTGCTTACTCTTCAATTCCTCAATGGTTTTGGCAACGTCATCGTGAGCAATTGGGACAGTGACATCCAGTTCAGCAAGGGTGGCGATCAAAGTAGGTTCCAAGGAGAATTTACCGTCAATCTTACCAAAGATACCGTTTGTGGTGGATGACTGATCCTTAGACTTTTTCTTGTGCTTCTTGGACTTTGAAGGGGCCGTTCTGATGACCTCTTTCTTCTCAACAAGGACCAAATCACCTGCGTCGACCTTTCTCTCCTTTGCAGCAATTGTGTTCATAGCAGAGTCGGTCACCTCGTCAAGAACGTTCTTCTTAGGCTTTTCGTAGCTTGGGTCCAGCACAACCAAGGCGTTTTCGATAGCCCCAATCTCGTAGGTGAATGCTGGCACCTTGGCATGGTTCAATTTCTCCTCAAGTTTCCCGATGGCAGCCTCCTTCTCCTCCAACAACTTGGACAGAAGTTGGTCTTGTTCACGTCTTAGACGTTCCTTCTCCATCTTGTTTCTGAAGGCCTTGAACTCGTTGTCGAAGTCACTTCTGATCTGTCTGATTTGCACGTAAATTTCGTCACGCTTCTTGTAAAGGGCAGATCTCTTGTTGAAGAGGGCTTGTCTCTTGTCGTAGACAGTTTGCGATGCACTTTGCAAGTTGTTCAGCTTCTTTTGGTTGTCCTCGAACTTGGTTGAGATTTCTCTCGAATTCAAAGTGGACAGCTCCTCCTTCAACTGGGCGATCTTGGCCTTGTCCGCATCGATGAACTTCTTGATGGGCTCAATCGCAGCCAAGTCCTTCATCAACTTGTTCAAAGACTGCATTTCTTTGACCATCATCTTCTCCTCCACGATGGACAAGTTACCGGAGCCGATCAAGTCCTCGATTTCGGCAATTCTGGCTTTGGCCTCCCCTGTGGTGGTGTACTTGTGCTTCTTGCCCAGTTTGTCATTAATCTCGGTGGTTCTTCTCTTGATGGCGGCATCCAGCTGCTTGACGTCGTCGTGGATAGCGTTTCTTCTGTTCTTGAAGTCAGCTTGGGTCTTGATGATCTCCTTGTTAGCATCCTGCAGCGACTTCCGCTCCTTCGAGCTCTTGTCGTCCAATTGAAGCTGGTCGATTTGCTTTCTCAACAGTGCCACTTCCTGATCCACTTTCTTCAACTGAACGTTCAAAGTGTCCAGCTTTCTGTCCCGCACGGCGACATCGGGACGCTTGATGAAGTTAATGCCGTTGGCAGGCTTCCCACTCTTGGTTGCAGTAGACATGGATTATTTTCCGTAAGCTGCGCGAGCAATTGACCACTGAGTCCTCCAAACTTTGAATCAACACGTCCGAACGCAATGGACGAGCGACGTCGTCAATTTATGCACTATTAACAAATCCTGCCAAAAAAGTGAAAAAAAAAAAACGATGAAAAGTTAAAGAACACGTAATTTGTACCAGAAGCGGGGTAACGTCTAAAGAGTAGCGCCTTGACGTGTGGTATGTACAGGATGGAGGGTGCCCCGCTACTGCCAGATTGATTCCCTTGAGGGGGGTCATTCTGCGGGGAGTAAGTGGTTCAGTAGTAGAGCGGTTGCCACACTAACGTTCAGTGAATCTACCGGAGAGGCGGGTCTTGCCGTGGGGATCTGCACGAGGAAGTCGCTCTTCGTTCTGAGAGCGGATCGTACCCCGGCCCCCTCATTCCCGACCATGAGAATAGTTGGACTTCTTGTGGGCAGTGTGCTCAATTCCGTCATTGGGATATTCTTCCCGTCGTATTGCCCCTTCTTGGCGGGATCGGCCAAATGGCCTGCCACAAACGTCCATCCACCCACGTCTTGCGACTTGGCGGCGAATTCAACAGGATTATCTACGGAATATACCGGCATGAACTCCATGGCCCCACTGCTCGCTTTGTTCACCACGGGGGACAAGGGGGCACAGTTGCTTCTTGATACGACGAGGAAATCGGCCCCAAGGTAGTATGCACTGCGGAGGATCGCGCCCAAATTGTGCGGGTCCGTGATCTCGTCCAGGTACACCCCCAACGGGAATTGCTTTGTCCCGTTTTCTACGTATTTGACTGTTGACAATCCTGCATCCTCTGTTACTTCGAAAGTGGAGTCCTCCGGGTGCACCACTCCGAGGTACGAGAGGTCTCTTGGTTCGATCGGTTTCGTCTCTAGGACAACACCGTTGTGCGCCCCATTTTTCGTTAAAAGATTGAGCTCGTGCTTATCTGTCTTGATGCACTCCACATCTATATCTCTTTCCTTGATTGTCTCCTCGATTTTAGGGTTGACGTGACCCGTGGAATACAACAGTCGGGAATAGTAAGGTCTGTTCGAGTTATGCAACGCGGCAAGTACGCAGTTTGTCCCATATACGTACTCCATCAACGGATTCACTGCAAGCCCACTGTATGCATGCCTTTTACCGAATTTGCTCCGGTGTTCAAGGCGCCTCTCCTTCCCCTCTTCCCTAATATGCGCAAGTTTATCCAAATGTGCAGCCCTTTTCCCATACCTGTCTGTTGTGGGAGACCTATTGGCATGGACATGCGAGTATTTCTTTTTGAACCACGTATCTTTATCCAGATCGGAGGATTCCCACGCCTTGGCTTTCCTCTTCGCTACACTGTCGAAGCTTTTATCAAACGATGACCGACCCTTACGGCTTGCTCTGTGTTGTAAGTCTTTAAAGGATGTGCTAAATGCCCGACGTAAACAAAACATTCTGGCAAAGTTGCTCATCTTCTATACCGCTGACAGAACAGCTTGAGTCCTTTCTTTCCCGCTCTTGCGGCTCCATCTCTTCACAACCTTCTATATTCCATGTCACTGGAAAAAATATCAAAGTATCGAAAAGATGAAAAATATTAAAGATAAGATTCCAAAGAAGAAGAGTTAGTCATAGTCAGCGCGACAACCCCATACACGCACAGCGCAATACAGAGGGGTAGGAGGCGCAAGAAGATGTCTGAACAGAAAGCATTCGTATCGCGTATCACCAACGAGACCAAAATCCAAATACTGGTCTCGCTGAAGGGTGGGCCTCTGACGCTAGAAAAATCGATCCTTCCCGGCAAGACCCTCGAGGGAGACGTGGCCACCCAGACAACGGGCAGCCAAGTGATCGATGTGCACACGGGGATTGGGTTCCTCGACCACATGATCCATGCGCTGGCGAAGCATTCCGGCTGGTCGCTGATTGTCGAGTGCATCGGTGACTTGCATATCGACGACCACCACACAACAGAGGACTGTGGTATTGCTCTCGGGATGGCGTTCAAGGATGCCTTGGGGGCCGTCCGCGGGGTGAAACGGTTTGGATGCGGGTTCGCGCCCCTCGACGAGGCGCTCTCCCGGGCCGTCGTGGACCTCTCGAACAGACCATTCGCCGTGATAGATCTGGGACTGAAACGCGAGAAGATAGGCGACCTGTCGTGCGAAATGATCCCACACTTCTTGGAGAGTTTCGCCGAGGCGGCGCGCATCACGCTCCACGTCGACTGCATCAGAGGGGCAAACGACCACCACCGCAGCGAGAGCGCGTTCAAAGCGCTTGCCGTGGCCATCAGAGACGCCACCACATCCACAGGCTCCAACGACGTCCCCTCGACCAAAGGTGTGTTGATGTGAGTGGGTGAGCTCCTCCCAGCTATTTATTTCAGTTTACATAATCACATCGAGCGGAAGGCACGGGAACCGAGATCGCCGCGGAATGTTGCCAGTTTAGGAAATCGCCCGTAAATCACGTTTCCATTGTTTTTTTCGTTGAAGGCACAGAAAAACTGCGTCGTACAAAACGACTGAAAAGTTTTCTTTCTTTTTTTTCTTTTTTTTTTTTTTTTTTTTTGATTTTTCGAGAACGAAAAAAAAAAAATTTTTTTCACGATTTTTTTTTTTCTTTTAGTTTAAAAAAAATGAAAAAAAATTGAAGATTTTT